>VZRL01005853.1:2036448-2052035 GCA_013397895.1 Origma solitaria | reverse complement strand
CCTCCTCCTCCTCCTTCTCTGGCTAAAAAGAAGAGCATGCTCACATTGTTTTGATTTCTTCTTAACTATGTTTTCACAGAGGCGCAACTAACATCTCTAATTGGCCCAGGTTTGGCCAGGAGCATGTCCATCATTTTCAGAGCCATCAGAGACTGGCTCTGCTGGACATGGTGGAAAATTTCTAGAATCTTTACTCAGGACATGCAGGAGCCATCTTTGTACCCCACCCTGTTCACTGGCAAAAACTGGGCCAGGCAAAACTACCACACACTTCCTCTCATCCTTTCCCTTGAGACATGGTGGCAGAGCCCGACCCACCTCCGGCTACAACCTCCCGTTAAGTAGTTACAGAGAGCAATGAGGTCCCCACTGAGCCTCCTTTTCTCCAGACTAAACAACCCCAGCTCCCCAAGCTGCTCCTCAGAAGAGGCTTTCTAGACCCTTCCCCAGCTCTCTTGCCCTTCTCTGGATGTTCCACAACCCTTGTTGGTTTTGGCCACGGATATCTGCTGGTGGACAGACTCGAAACTTGTTTTGGAATCACTCCATAACCAGACCCTCAGTCCATTCTGGATGAGGCTTTTTACACCCATCACATGTACATAGTTTCAAGTTTGACCTTACAGTCACACTGTCGGGTCTTGTGTTCTTCACATCTTTTTTCAAACACCACGGACCACAAGAGAGTTCATGCTTCTGCTGTTTTCATCACCATTTTTCTAGGTTTCTGAGATATTTGTGGTGTTAGGGTTTATGCATTGTATGACCTTATAAAAGTCCCGAACCATGAAAGATTGTGTATGTGATTTTAGAACTCTCTCATATTCCTTGAGAGATTCATTTTAGCACAAATAAGGAAAAAGCACAAAACATTCGTTCTTTTATGTCACCACATTAGTCACAGTATTTGATAAACTAAAGGAAAAAACTTGGTAGTGATGATAATTGCACTCCTTCCCAATCTTTTATTTTTCTGTGTTGGAAAAACAATCTTGTTTCGAGAACTTGACGTACATTTACACCAAGGAATCTCTATATTCCCACATGCTTCACCAGCGTGAGACAAAAAGGCAAACGATTAAAAATTGAAGCTGTCACACATAAAGAGATTAATTTTCCTTCAAACCCATGCGTCCTCTGTCTGAGATTTCCCCAAACACGCCTTGAGTTTTTCTTTGCAGAGATAATGCCGGGCTAACACATTACTTCAATAGAAATGCACTGGAAGAAGACAGCAGAGAACACCTCACCCACTGAAACACAAAGCAAGTTACCTCTCGTTTGTTTCTCCTGGCAACTTTAAGAAATTCCATAAGGATCTGCAATTGGGCAGCATGGGACTCCTGCAACACAGTAAATAAGGAAGTATAACTCTTACATGCATGTTAAAAGAAACAAATATTCATTTTACACCCAGAAGTTCACACAGCACAGAAGCAACTTTCATTTAGAAGTTAGCAACAGACAAACAGCTTAAGGCAGTTTTAGAAATGGTAGTTTTACTTTATCTCACAGGTCTTAAGGTTTTGTTTGGTTTGCAACAAGTTTTTATATGAAGGGAGCAGTCCTTATGAAGGGAGCAGTCCTTATAACAGTTCTTACTCGTAAGTTGAAATGCTTCTTTTTTTCTTTGGCTACTGCACCCAGAATTGATTTTGGAATACAGGTTCCTCTCAGACTCATCTGCCCTGGAAGATTATTAGCATCCACTTCATGATTAACATACTAAAGGATGAAGTAGTTATATAAAAAACCACCTTCCCCAAAATTAACATTTATGCTTATGTAGAAGTTATTGCTGAAGAGTTCTTTAGAGTGAAAGACAACAACAAAGTCACTGATGAAACTAAACCATCCCATTCTAATGTTTTCCATAACAGGTCATTTACCTCAGCTATCAGCCTAGTATTTTCACCCAAACTGACCAAGAACTTGACAGGGCAAGATAGGAGAATCACAAGAGGAAAGAAAACTAAGACCTATATTCCAGAATTAATATAGCCCTAATCATGTCCCAGAATTCCAAGACTTATTTCACAACCAAAATATTTATTATTAAAGGACTGTGAACATACACTCAGAAAGGATCAAGACACAGGAACACACAGAATCCATTAAAGGCAGAGGGGACAGGGAAAGTAAAGACATTAGAATGCAAGAATACTACTTTAATGAGGTTATTTTCTTCCTCTCCACACTATGATAATTATGAAAGTGAAGCAAGTAAAGCTAGACAAGAAAAATGCTTTTAAATTATTCTTTAAATGACAGCTGCAGTTTCATTTTTCATGCTTAGTATCCTCAGAAGATATTCATACTCAAAAGTCCTCATACACTCAGTCATATGCCTTCTTTGCTTCAGATTTGTCACAAACGATACAAAAGACTTAGGGAGAAGAAAAATGAAAAGTTTTACTCTTTTTTCCCCACCACACCTTCACTGAACCACAATAAGCATATTTACAAGCCCCCATGCAATAGGGCAACGTAAGTTTTGCTGATAGTCAAGCATATTTCAGGGTTACTTTCTTTCCATTAGAACCACAAACTGTAAATATTGATTCTGTAAGAGTGAATAAGTTAAGCTATTCCCAATACAACTTTTCCTCACCTGTTTTAAAGCACTGTCAAAATCCACCCTCTTAATCAAAGTTCACTGGGTCAAATTCTATAATAATCCAGTGTAATTTATAAGGTCTGGCACTCATAACTTGAAAATGATCCTTTGAAACCAACAGCATGGAATGGCCAAATACATGGAGAACTAACCCAAACCAACTACATTTCAGTTAAATCATAGGAACAGCTTGCTTTATATTGTATAAATCTTCAAACCAGCTTCATAAACAAGACATTTCAACTTTTCTTTCAAGCATTAAATATTGAAAAAGCCTTCAGGGAAAGGTGATCATTCAGATTCTATCAGTTCCAGCAGAAACTAAAGAGTGCGATCCTTTTCACATGCTCATTGTGTTTATTCTTTTATCTATATACTGGACTTCTTCATGCTTATTACTAGAAGATCTGACATTTACTTGTGCAACAGACAATTAGCAAACTTCTTCACATGCATTCCTGTGTTCTTTGAGCCATTTTCTCTTATCCTTTTCTATTTTCCCTGCTTGTTTATACAACACTCCCAGCAACAACATTATAAGCATGTTATGGGCATCACAGCTGAAATGTTACTTCACTGCAAAGGTCAGAAAAACAGCCACCTTTCAAACACCAAAACACAGGAGAAAATACTGAGCAATTAATTCACCAATAGAATCTTACTTCGAGGTAAAGGTATCAAAGGAAAACCTTATAAATACAGTGTTCTTTTAAATAAGAGAAACTTCTTACTGCTTCCAACTGCTTCTTCTTTTGCACCAGCAGCTCCAGCATCAGGTTGACATTGGCTAAGTCAAGATTGTCTTGATCAGTTCCCAACAAATCTTGAATTATCTGCCACCTGTGGCCATTCTAAAAAGAGAACAAGAGATGTTTGAGAGTTGGCGAGTCCAAGCCATCCAGGACTATCTCCAACAACAGATATTAAAAGTACCATGGCAATATTTCATATCCTTGTAAAATTGAAAAAAAGTTTTCATGTGTCCAAATTCCCAATTCTCCCATGTGTAGAGGATATGGCTCCTCTGACCTACCGTGGAGCTGCTTATCTTATTTGGAATATATTTATGTTTCATGAAAGAACAGCTGCTGCTGCCACTGTTGGGAAAAATTATTTCACAGCAACAATTTTATCTCATTTGTGCCCCAGTTTCTGAGAACATGTTTCTATGGGGAGAAAGAAAAAACTCCATATTTATCCAAGCCTAGTTGGATTACATCTGAAATACTGTTATATGCCAACACCTTTTAATTTTTTTTAAACCAAGTAATAGGTAAAACCCTCATGCTAAATTGAAATCAAATACGGTAGTAGCACCTTATTTTTTCTACTGTCACCTCTCACACTACTCCTCTTAGGAGTAAGGGAAATGTGAAAGCTGGGAAGAAGATGGAACTCATCAGATTGATCTCATTTAAACTGTTTGGAGCTGTGGAGGACTCCTCAGAGAGCTAAAATACTACTAATCCGGCCCATTACTCCCTATAGGTTCTTTTCCTCTTACCAATAAAAAAAGCAAAAAAGGTATCTTTAAGCACAGGAAAACCTGAATAATAGGTAATGCTAGTATAGCTTCATATCAAAAAGCCTCAGGAATCAAGAGGAACAGCTGAAAGGTGTAAAGAACATCTAAGAAACAAAGCTGGATTAAAAAAACCCTGTACTAGAAAAGCCATGACATTAAATCAAGATACTTAAATTCACAAAAACTAGAAATGGCATCCAATCTAAATCAGATATTTTCTCACAGGCTGTAGCCTTTTTGTATTAACTAGGTTAAGAAAAATAAAATATGTAACATCCATATAGAACATACATATAGTGCTCAACAACCTAGGGAAACTATTCAGGCCAAAAACTCAATTTCAGTCTGGAGTAACTGGAAAAAACCCCTGATTTTTAACCAAGTGAACAGGATTTGAGACACAGTTTAACGTATTAGTGCACTAGTTAACTGTACTACCGCTAAACTGCTCAAATGCTCAAACATGCCTTAACATGATTTCTTAATGAGACCGCACCCATTGCATTCGCTGCAATCTATCTTGGATGACTTCCATTAATATCAAAAGTAATACAAAGCACATCAAGGGATGGGTACATGAGCAATATTACTCTTTTTATAGATGTCAGTAATTTTTATTTGCTGTCAAAATGTAGACAAAACACTGTTTTGGCCATGAAGTCATGGTAGATTGTCCACTTACTGATAGTTGTCAAAAATAGGTGCATCTATAGGCATAGCTTTTAAAGAGTAAAACCAATTTCCATGAAGCTACTGTACATGCCTTCAGGTCAATTGTGTGCACTTCAAACCATATCTGTTTTATGCATATTTTATATTAAATATGGTATATGCATATTTATAATGAATATAAAAAACTTACTGTGAGTAAACCAATGAATCATTAAAAAATACTCTTTTCAAACACTGACAGCGCTGGTTTCTGCAACACAGCCCCTAAATTAATGCCACTTTAATAGAATTTTTTATAAACAGGAGCTCCATGATTTTTAATACTATTTTGCAATTTTATTTAAGAATTACAAAAGACAAGGATGTCAGATATGGCAGGAAAAATATGTAATTTTTTTGGCTCATGTCATATATTCTTTTTGACCTTAATGTACAAGAACATCCATTGGTGCTGTACAGAGGTTCTGATGAACTGAGGACACAGATCATGCTCTGATTCTGTGACATGAAGCAAGTCTAGAAGACATCCAGGCGGTTTTATGTGGCATCTGAACCAGAACACCAGACTCCAAACGTATCTTTCTCCCTCTTGTGGTTGGTATTAGCCTTACTCCAGTTTCCTGGTAGAACACAGCATCTCACATCTGATCAGACAAGCCCATGGCACTTCTAATCATTCATTGTTCTCATTTCCCGTAATTTCCAATTTTAAACAAGTGTACTTCCATGGGTAGTTTCCCAGGTTATATGCAATACATCAAAGGACACTTGCTTATGCTAACACAGCTCCTCTCTACACAGATTGCTGGTAGAAATAACAGGAGTTAACAAGGTAGAAGGGATCTATTGGCATTATTCCCTCTTAAAGCAAGTTAAAGCATCAGCTCAACAGTGCAATCTCTTGTCAGTTAAGTCACATCATGATAATTGCTGCACAGAACCATTAAATATATATAAAGTAAAAAAGTTGGAACATACGGTGCTACTCACTGAATGGTCCAGTTTGAGTCTTTTCTCCTCAGATCTTTGCTTCTGTTTAAGAATTAATTCATTAACTAAAAAACATAAATAAGATGTCAAAGAGATGGATTTTAAAGTTCACCACACAAGTATGAAAGATTCTACCTCAATATTATTACTTTAGTTATTAATTTTACAGTAAGATGATTATCAGTAATTAAAACACTAGAAGATATCAGCCCTTTTTTTCCTTACCAATTTTTTTCTTGGTGGATTTTTTGGAAACATATATAAAGATTTTTTAAAAAATCATCAACAAATACTGAATCCAAACTGATTCAGTTCCTTTTTCTAAACACCCATGGTTCCTTGAGAAAGTTTTTCAACTCCGAGGAAACAGTATAACACAGAAGAGTATGAGGGACATAAATAAGGTAATGTTCTATTATAGGCCAAATAAAGATGCCCAGCTGAATAGAACTTTTTCCTTGAATTACCATGTACTTTTTAAAGACCTATTTTTGCTGTAATTTAAATTTACACCAATCTAGCGAATGGTGCAAAGAGAAAGATAACTTCAACCCTCTGCACACATATACACACAAGTTCTTCCCCCTCCAACACATATCTCAAATTCCGGGACACAGGGGTATGGAAACACTCTTTGGTCCAACATGTACTCTAAGACGTACCTCAGCACCATCTCCAGCACATGATTCTGTCCAAATCAGGATGCCCATTTCTGAAGCTTTCCTTGACTACTATGGCTTTTCAGCCATTTATTATTAAATGGCTATCCCAGCACATGAAATTAAGATTTGCTTTAACTTGCTATTTCACACTGCAATGTGTTTCCTTCAATCTTTTCTCCACGAAATTAAGTTTCGAACTGTATTTCCACCTAGCAACATTTCCTCCCTCTGTAAGAAGCAATTAAGATTGTATGTGTATGAATATTTTCTCTGTATCTGATGTACACATACATCCATCATATGGTCCTCACTACAGCAGCCAAATTAACACAGTCTCTAATACAGCCTCTGCCCTTTCAGTGTCCAAGTTCTGTCAACAGGGCATGTTCTTTATTATTAGGCAGACAAGAGTGCAAGAAAACAAAAGTAAAGAGAGATTCACACCTCTAGCCATAAGAAAAACAGCTTTGCTTTTCATAGTTTGGAAATGGCAGCAAGTTAATATCACTACTGTAACTCAGCACATAGAACTGCTGGAGGAAGTGCAGTATTAATGATTTATAGTACTAACCTTTTTTTCATATAGAAATGACAACCATAGGGCTGATATTGGGATTTTGTTTACAACATCCAGAAGACTGCAATTTAGAGGACAAATTTACAAGTGCCTGCCTTCAACTAAGATGTTTGTCATGCAAAGGGGCCTAAAGCTCACCTAAGAAGTTGGGATAAAGATGATCGATGTTGTCCACAACATAGTTGCATTTGGGACATCTGTTATTGTCCTCCAGGCTCTGGTGAATACATTTATAGCTGTTCAAAAACATAAGAAACAAGAAACAAAACAAGTGAACCCACCTGAAGCAACATAAAGAAAGTACAAGGTAAATAATGTCAACCTTAGACAACGTGCACTGTTTGTGTTGCCAGCTAACAGTTGTGCTGCCAAGAACCAACAGTGCACTCAGAATGTTCCAATGTTTGATCTCAGAGTGTGCTACAGCAGAAAGACAGCAAAGTTTTCTGGCAAGGATTACAAAAGGTAGTTAAGTACTTCACTCTTATTTCCCTAAGGATTACTGCAACGTGGATTCTTCAGCCACAATTTCATCTCAAATTCATTCCTTGCCCCCCGCCACTTCCACAGGCAGAGGTAGCAAACAGATTGAATTATTCAGAAACAACTCTTACAGATTAGCCAAATACTTAGCAATTGACAATTAAAGCATTTTAGGTAATTGAGCAGAGGAAACACCTTCAGCTTCTGATACTTCCCCCCATCCCTGGCTGTTTTTCTCACTGCCAGTGACTTCAGAGATGCTCTCTCTTGAGCTGAGGGACAGAAGAATGAGAAGATGCACTTCAGCTTCAGGTTTAAACATCTCACTAAGAACCTGACTAATGTCAGCTCCTGATGGGACACCAGGCAGTAACATTGTTCCACTCCTTCAAAATAAAGATATTTCAATGTTTCTCATCTTGGATCTCTGAAAGGTTACAGATCACAAGGACCAAGTGTTATCACAGAGGGCACAAAACAGGCTGTTACCTTACCTGTTGCAAGTCAAAAACTCTTCTGAAAGTTAACGGAATTTGCTGCTTCATGAAGTACTTGATACTACTATAATATTACTTCTTATAAGGTTTATTTCTAATTAACAGACACCATAAGAATATAACATAGACAGGACACTATAGGACATCATTTATACCAATCCCTAGAGGAGGGGAGGAGCAGCAGGCAGTTCCTGAAATGTCCCTGGAGGGTTCTCGCACTTCTCATGAAACATTTGCTCCTCATGACAGCCAGAGTTAACACACTGAAAAATAAGTGGGGCCAGGCCAATTCAATACAACAGGAGAGCTTGAAGCATATCCTTTCTTACAAGGTTTAAAATAATTGCAATATACAATGCACAAGCCACTTCAAACTGTGCATGTTCTTGCACAAAGGCAAGGAGGAGCTGCCAACAATTGCTCTCAACACCTCTCTATCTATAGAGGTGATGCCAATAGAGGTAAATTAACAAACTATTCTGATTCTGGGTACTGGGTGTTACCAGCAGTTTATGAACATTTTATTTCTTTATAGAGAAAATATGGTGGCACAACATTGTTTAAGACATTTAGATTTTTTTTTTTTAATCCAACAGGTACCCATCTTTTAAAATTTTATTGCAACCTCTTTCTTCAGTGTAGGGACAGAAGACAGAAAAGAAACTCAGAAGGAAAGGGAATCACAGCAACACCTGTCTGCACATGCTGTAAGAGGTGGACATTTTATGCAATACAAGAAACCAAATATTACCAGAAGCTGTGTCCACATTTCGTCATGTAGGCTTCTTCAATCATATCAAAACAGATGGGGCTGAAAAAAAACCAAAACAAAAATCAGAGAGATGTCTTTTTATGCTAAAATATGATGAAAAGTATTATTAATTCAAAGCAGCCACCTAATTATGCTTATGTAATAACTTTCTGTATGCAAAATGAAAGGACACACTAGAACAACAACAACCAAGCAGTATAAAGATCAAAAGGGCAATCAACAGTTCTTTGAACTCTGAATGATACTGCAGTTTGCTACAATTAGAAACCACGTAAGTGGTCACTCTTAAGCTTTTAACACCTGCAGACAACCTAAACAAAGCCAGAGAATCTTCAACAAGCAAAGCCCCAGAAAAACCTTTTAACTGTCTTCGTTCTCAAACAAAATGTAAAAAACCCTGATTTTTTAATGTGAACAGACAATGTATTTATAAATTATACCAAAACTAGTTTCTCCTTCATTTTTTTCAGCCAATAGTTATCTATAATTTTTAAAAGTGACACAAAGAGGCAGAGCAGATCAGAAATAGTAATGATGTCATGAAAATAAGGACTAATAAGCAGGTGGAGGGGGTGTGCCTGCAGAGCACTGCCAGGACTGCGACTGCAGGAGAGCAGGATGAAACCAACAGGCAGCAGGTGATACAAAGTCAAAGATGGGAGAGGTAGAATAACTAGCTAGTGACCAAGGTACAGCCAGCTCTCTGGGAGAGATTGCCAAGAACCAAGCAGGGACTGGAAGAGAAGGATGTGCAAGCAGCAGTGCTCCACAGGAACCTGAACATGACAAGAGACAGGAATCCAGTGAGATGGGTAGTGGAAGAAGACAGGTTCATCAAGTGCCTGTGACATGTTTGAAAGGAAAAGGAAACACAAATGAAAGCAGAGGAAAGCTGCATCCATCATACTTCCAGCGACTCCTATGGCTGCTCTCCCTGATATCTGGTGAGATATGCTGTCTCATACATACTCATCTCCAGGTCTTGGCCAGCTATCCATCCAGCGAGATGCCATGGACAGCAACATCACAATTCTGCACGAAACATATGGATCAGCTGTGGCACAAGCTTCACCTTGTTTTCAATCCCTTACAGAGATCCAAATGCTTTCCTTTCATTCCCACAAGTCCACACCAATCTCAACTCGGAGAGGCTTTCACCAGCATTTGTTTTCTTCAGAAACAGCCTCCTCCCACCTTCTGCCAACAAGAGAGCTCTCACCGAATGAGCTGTTAATAAACTGTTAACAACTTCTGCGAAGCAGGAATTTTTTTTGCATCCAAAATCCAAAACCCAGATCAGACTGAAAAAAGCAATGCTTGTCGGAGCAGGGGAGGGGAGCACCTCCACAGAAGTCATTCTCCCATTCTGTAATCCATTTTACAGTATATTAACATTTGTTATGCCATTAGGAAACAAATGTTACAAAAACAGGAGGGAGGAAACACCTCTAAAATACTTACTAAACCCACAGAGGGGAAACTGTGGCCCCTGCTAATGCAGGCCCCACCTCTGAATCACACCAGAAGACATGGCTGTCGTGAAAGGTTTATCCAGCCTAACATACAAGCCAAGTCTTAATTATTCCACCAAATTGCCTGTATAAACACAACGTAAAGGGAAACAGATCAAATGAGAATGCTACACTCTGAACCAACTGAGCCATCTCAAAAGAAGACTCAAAAATAATTAATACACACGCATCCCTCTTCCACCCTGATAGACCTTTTTCTACACATCGCTCGTCTTGAGTAGTGCCACCTTCAGGAGTTCAAGTCAGTTTTCTCAAGCTATTTAGTTTCAAGGCACTGTTTAGTCAGAATAAATTATGGCCAAACTCAGCCAACATGGGTGGATTATTAGCAGGAAAATTAGGCATCTTTGAATTCTATTAGCTGGCCTTCAATAGAGGAAGTCAAAGACTTATGGTTAGATGAGTATCTGAGGGTGGTTTCTCCCCACTGGCACTGGTGATGAATGGTTTAACTTCTTCACCTTCTTCTAGTCATGTTCAAAACTGCTATTCCCCACAGGGCCAGATGTGATCTTTCTTGGATGCTCCTAATGCCCTGCAGCAATCAACAAGGCTGTAATGCTCCTCTGTCTGAAGGAGAACATTACAAATTAGAACTAAAATAGGAAGATTACCACCTAATAGGACAGTCACACGAGATCACTGTTCCAAAACTACTACTTCTTCATACCAGTTTGATAAGAGAAGTGACAGAGCCAAAATAGTTGAGAAAAAGCAATCAGAGCTAATAAATGTAGCTATTCAGTACCAGGGTCATCACTAACAGAGCCTGAAGTTTCCATTAAGGAGTGTTTCCCTCAAAATGCTCACTGATTTACAAGTGGAAACAAGATTGATATGTTTTAATACATACTGAAGCCAAGCTGGCTGCAACACATGAAAGTTGCTACACACCAGTTGTTTGAAGTTAATCAAACATGGAGGGAAAGTTAAGAAAGAAGTGGAGTGATGGGGACTTGAGACATACCACCGTTTGCAGTACACACTGAAACAGAGAAGCAGAAGTATGGTGAAATCAAGGCTTCTACGCATGAGGTGGCTTGTTTTCTACTGGTCTTAAGCAGCAGAGCCAGGTTAAAAGGATGCAGATGACTTCAGCAAGTCAAAAATGCTACTGATCTCTAGGAAATAAGGCATCAGTATCTAATAAACAGTATTTTTTAATCCAGCACTGCAAGGGCTTACCATTCTTTCTCTGAGGGGCAGACCTCAAATATTTTAAACAAGTTCATGGCTCTAAGTTTTGCCAGTTGTTTTCCAGGCACCTCTCAAGAGTGCTAATGTCACCCTGCTGCTACACACACACCTGGCTGAAGTGGACACTATGAAATTTAAACAGACTTCAACAGCAAACAAGACTCATTATAGTGCCTGCCTCCTATTCAGCTCTTCTCTGGTCTAATCAGAGACCAGGACCTGTTGCAGGCTTCTCCTTCCCATGAAGGTGGCCAGGTTAAAGATCACTGCTCTTACTACCTACTCGCTATGAAGCTCTAATGTAACAACAGGCAGTAAGTCTCCTTGTACATGGTATGCAAACAGCTTGCTGTGCTTTTAGTTTGTGACTCCAGGACAAACTTGCAACACTCCTTACTAAAACGGCTTTCCAGATCACAAACATGGGAACAATTACACTCAGCCCATGTCTGGATTAACCTGAGGAAAGAACTGGTTTTAAAAACCCATGAACCTGCAAGTCCAGGTGGCCCTTCCCACAGCTGAGCTGTGGTGTTGGGTGCACATTTCCAGATCAACATGCAACACTCCCTCTTCCACATATTATTTGTGCCAGAGCTCAGAAACAAGGACTGGTATGAAGCAGCCACTGAAGAGACAGGAAAGATCCACTCCATCCAGGAAGTAAAGCAGATAGTGACTGGTTTTAAAGAGGTTTAGTCAACCACTAACTGGGAGGACTAATACAAGGCCTGGGAAAACTATGCAATTACATTGCTGGGCAGGAGAAAACCCCCTGATTAGAGGATTCCCTTTCAGACACTCTCCAGGCAAGAGGATAGACACCTGGATACAGGAACAGCACAAAAAGGCCTTTAAATTCTGCATCCTGCATTAAGCAAAAACAAAGTTTCCCCTGTTATAATAAAGTTGTCTAGTAAGACAGACTTATTTGCACTCCTGACTGGAGTTACACATTTCCAGGCAGAAGCTGATATACACCACAAGCAGGATACACTTGCAAACTCCTGAGCATACACTCCCTAAACATTTTACAACCCAAAGTAGCAACACATGCCAATGTTTACCTTAGAGCTTCTGCCTCACTTGAGACAGCACTTTCAGAAGACAGACAGGGAGGTCACACATATTAACACTATTTAGGGAATTTCCACTTGCACCTTGATGTTCAAAACTCACCCAAACTTCTTTACTCTTTCCCACCTTCTATCTGGTACAGGCATAGTCTACCACTGAGTTTACAGCTGTGGCTAACAGCAACCCACAGCTCATGTTCAGAAAAATTACCAAGTGTTCTCTGCAGCTGGCAGCACCTTGAATGTGTCCTTACACAGGCAAAAAGGGCATATGGGAAACTTCTGTTTCGCACACCGAGACATGTAAAGCTTGTTTAAATCAATTATTTAAACTTACACACACACACACCTGTCTTCTTGGACACTGCTCAAAACTCCAGAGCTTCCCAGTTCAGTCTATTTCTGCATAACTGTATTGCTAACTTAAATAAAAAAGACAGATACTGTAATTTGAAGCTAGAAAAATAATAACTAACAAGCCCTTTAGCCCACAGAAATACATAGCAGTGAAAAACCCAAGTTAACTATAATCATTGTCTGCTCTTAAAGCTTCTGACCTGCACTTCAATATGTTCAATGTGGCTCTAGTAAATACCAAGATAAGATATTTTGCCCTGATTTCTACTGAGTTGATTTATTTCCTCTCACTTGTTCAGTCAGCAGTGCTTCTCAATGAGGAGAAAACAGCTAATTACAGGTTCTCCTTGAAGCATGCACGTTTCTTACCTGTAGAAAAAAAAAAACAAACCAAGAAACTCAGCTTTTTGAACCATCTTCAAGTCTAAAAACTGGTTATGGGTGTAGTTTCCTTTCCAAAACCCTCATTTCTACAACAGACAACAAAATAGAATGTAAGAGCTGACTAGAAAGGGCAGAGAGCCACAGTGGCAGAGCACTACTGCCAGAGTGTAAGAGTAAAGGGAACTGAGGAGAATGGGCACTTGTAATTGTGTTCATACCCCGTGACCAGAAAACCTGTGAGCAACAGAGCTCACACCACCAAGAGCTCTTAAATCCACCTAACATGGCCTGGAGCCAGAGCAGGGCATCAGCTGATTACAGCTGTCTTCTCACTCCCATTCTGCTACTACTGACTACAGTAATAAGCAGTAATTTTTTACTACTACTTATTCCTAATAAGAACTACTTACTGTTTTTTCTGCCACTAACTTCTTAGCAGCTTCAGGTTTGCACTTATACCCAGTAGTAAGGGTATTTTCTAATAACTCTGCTAAACTTTACAAGCTGTAAAGTTAAGCCTACAGGGTTTTGAGACAATACCTGTCCTGTGGGAGATGCCTCACATCCAATCCTCATCTGTAAGTCAGAGCTTAAGTTAGAGCTGTCAAAATCATCTTGGAAGCTGTGGCCCACTTATCATCTTCTTTTATTTACTGTTTCTTTTCCACACATGATCTTTCTACAACTTGATCTTTTTCCCACTATCTCTTCCCTGTTTGCCTTTCTCAGATGCAAAGATCTAACCTTACTTTCTGTTTTCGCATTTTAGCGCATCCAACCAGCTACAAAAATCATACCTACTCCTTATGTTAGGACATTTGAAACCCACCATCAGTGGGTTCTCTTCAAAACTGTAAATTACCAACAGTTCTCACACCACGTGACAGTGGGTTTTACGTTACCAATTATGTTGAAAGGTGATTTCCATCTATGAGCTACAGCTCCAGCTGGATGTTAGAAAAACATCTGAAAAATCTTTATCCCATCATGGAAGAAATTCCCTACTCATCTGGTTTTAGGTGCCTGCCTGACACAAAACCTACTGCTGTTTCAAACTAGCCAACCTTTTCAAGCAATACAGGCAAACGAAGCCAGCTCTGGTGATCAACCACCATGAGGCTCCTTGGAATTCCATCCAGAGGGGCACTAAAACCTTTGCTGAATTCTGTTCCAAACATCAGAGGGCTCTGGACCACTCCAAGGTCACACTGTCCAGGAAAACAAGGCAGTTGCTCCGTTGTCAGTATGCTGAGAGGAAACATCGCATGCTGCAAGGCCTTTCCAGCAACTTGGGTGCACTCAAGGAGGAACCTGTCAGGAATAACCTGATTTTGCTTAAAAATAGAGAGGGTGGAGGCAGTGCTGCTACACAGGGCCGAAACCAGACAAAATGACAGAATCGGTTAGGTTGGAAAAGACTTCTGAGATATCAAGCCCAATCTATAACCCCGTATTACCACATCAACTAGACCAGAGCACTGAGTGCTATGTCCAGTTGTTCCCTGTTCAACATCCAGGGTTGTTGACTCCACCACCTCTCTGGGCAGCCCATTCCAACACATAATCAAACTTTCTGTGAACAAATTCTTCCTAACATCCAACCTAAACCTCCCCTGGCGCAGAATAACATTCTGTGCTCTTGTTCTGTTGCTAGCTGTCAGAGAGGAGTCTGATCCCCCACCTGACAGCAAACTCATGCCAGGGAGTTCTAGAAAGCGATAAAGTCTCCCCTGAGCTGCCTCTCCTCTCTAGGCTAACCCACTCCCCCCCAGCTCCCTCAGCTGGTCCTGGGGCTCCAGCCCCTTCCCCAGCTCCGCTGCCCTTCTCTGGGCCCGCTCCAACACCTCCATGTCCTTCCTGGATTGAGGGGCCCAGAACGGGACACAGGACTGGAGGTGTGGCCTCACCAGAGGCCAGTACAGAGGGACAATTACTTCCCTAGTCCTGCTGGCCACACTGTTTCTGATACAGAGAGGCACAAAACAGAAAGCCAGAATCCCCAGAGGGCAGCCGCCGCTCCAGGGCCAGGAGGGGCTGCCGGCTGCCCCCGCCCCCCGCCGCTATTCCACACTCTCCCGGCTTCCCGACGGCATGGCGGCGCCCCGGCTTCCCCCAGCGACACATCGCGCTCACCACACGAAGTCGTTGCTCTTGTCCTCGTAGGAGTTGATAAGGCCGTTGCAGAGCGGCGTGAGCAGCGGCCTCTTCCTGCCGCCGCCCCCCGGCGCCGCGGAGGAGCCGCCGGG
>VZRL01005853.1:2007391-2036087 GCA_013397895.1 Origma solitaria | reverse complement strand
GGGATTTTTTTTGCACAGGCTCGGCTCCTGGTTCGACAGCCGGCTCGGGACCGAGCTAGGAGCTTGCTAGTCTCACCTGAAGCCGCTCCCCCGATACCACATCTAGTGGTGCACAATCCTGGTGCACGCTCCTGTTGAGGAGCAGCTGGGGGGGCTCACCCTGGAGAAAAGCAGGCTCAGGGGGACCTTCTTGCTCTCTACAACCACCTGACAAGATGTTGTAGCCAGATGGGGTTGGGGCTCTGCTCCCAGGCAGCCAGCGATAGGACAAGAGGAAACAGTCTCAAGCTGCGCCAGGGAAGGTTCAGGCTGGACATAGGCAGGAATTTCTTCACGGTAAGGGTGGTTGTGTGTTGGAATGGGCTACCCGAGGCGGTGGAGTCACTGTCCCTGGCGGTGTTTAAGGAAAGCCTGGACATGGTACTCGGTGCCATAGTCTGGTTGATAAGGTGGTGTTGGGTCACAGGTTGGACTCGATGACCTCACAGATCTTTTCCAGCCTAACTGAGGCTGTGATTCTGTGATCTCCCTCAGAGCACTGAGGGGAAGGCAGCCAGGCCTCAGAGAGGAATGTGCCAGGCTGTCACTCAGAGACACTCCCTGTGCACCCTGAGTCCCCAGCACCACAAAGTCCCCTGAAGGGCAGGGCTGATCTATCTCTCACAGGATGGTCTTCGCCTACAGTTACACCTTAGATGTGTACCCCAAAAGGCAACTCTAAGCATGCTGAGCTTTATCCTGAGTGTCAGGTGCCATCCCGCCCCACAGAAGGAAATGGATCTGTGAACCGAGGGCAATTGTGTGAGGTTCAGCAAGTGCCAGGTCCTGCACGTGAGTCACAAACAATCCCAGGCAGTGTGACAGGCTGGAGGAGGAGTAGCCTACTGGAGGAGGACCTGAGGGTGCAGCAACCACACCTCAAATGCTGTGTCCTATCCGGGGCCACTCACTGCAAGAAAGGTTTTGAAGTGCTGTAGTGGCTCCAGAGAAGGGCAACGGAGCTGGGGAGGGTGCTGGAGGACAAGTCCTCTGAGGAGCGGCTGAAGGAGCTGTGGGGGCTCATGCTGAAGAAAAGGAGGCTCCGGGGGGGGCGTACCTACCACTGTCTAAAAGTCCCTGAACAAGAGGTTGAAGCCACGTGGGGATCGGGCTCTGCTCCCAGGTAATAAGTGACAGGACAAGAGGAAATGGCCTCAACCTGGCCAGAGGAAGTTCAAGCCGTCAGGAATAACTTCTTCATGAAAAGAGTTGTTAAGCATTAGAATGGGCTGCCCGGGGAGGTGGTGGAGTCCCCATGCCTGGAGCTGTTCAAGAAATGACTGGATGTGGCACTCAGTGCTCTGGTCTGGGTGGCAAAGTGGTGATCAGTCACAGGTTGGACTCGATGATCTTGGAGGCATTTTCCAACCGAAATGATTCTGTGATTCTGTGAAGGATATCTTGTGGTGAGTGAACAGCTTTTCGCAGGCTTGAGCCTATTCTCTGCTCCCTGGGTGGGTGGGAATCCCAATGGTGAGGACCACAGGGCATTCCTGTTTCCCAACAGCAGGCCTGAGTTTTACAGAAGCAAGGGCAGACCAGTTTCTGAACAAGTTAATTAATAAAGTGTTGACAAAGGATGCCCCAAAGATGTTTAGAGTGTTATGAGAAATGTTGCCCCCAGACCCAGCATTTTGCAAGCCAAACCAAAAAGTTCATGAAACACAGCACTTGTCAACTCCTTAGTTTGGCCAGAAGTACTGTGGTGATACCTGCTGTTCCCTTTCATTTCTCTTTCAACAATCTATGGAAACATATTGCCTGCTTTGCATTGAGTAACTGTATTGTCTGCAATCAGCTTTACTTGTCTAGAGTTAAGGAGGCAGCTGGTGAAACACTATGTCATTCCCTGAGGAGGGTAATCCTAAACCCAGGTATGGGAAAACGCCCAAAGAGATCAGCACTGCAGTACTCCTCCCAGTAGGGACAGCAGAGTGAGCTGTAAAACCAGTATGGGAGGTGGTAAAACTGGTCTGAGAGAAAAAAAAAGGTACTTCAGGTAGGCAGTATTGGTCAGGAGACCTCCCAGGCATGCAGCAGGGTGGCAGGGATGCTGGATGACAAGTGTCCCAAAGGGCACATGGCAAAACACAGCTATGGATTTACCCTGGAGATGTGGCTGAAGGGGTAGGACCTGTAGAGTGATCCTTCTGACCTCTGCTCTCAAAGGTGCTCCAATACCATTGAGTATTGCCTCTTGTGTATTTACCCCTCATATTGGGAAGAATCCCCAAAGCAGTCAGCAAAATCCAAAATGTCTCTGAGGAATTAGATTCAAGCCAGGAAATTCAAAGGCAACTTCCCTGTGAGATCTAGGTCAGCAGTCTCACCTTTACAAGCTGACATCTCCCATTAGAGTCACTCCCATGATTTAACTCTTTGTTACCGTTATTAAAAACATATTTCTAATATAATTTTGGGGGGTCTTTTTGGTGTTCTGGTTTTGGATTTTATTTTTCGCCATTGGGTTCCCCTGCTTTCTGTAAATAGCTTTCTGACTGGCAGATCTCAGGACTAGCTCCATAAAGTCATTGAAATGTAGTGATTCCCTCTGTTTTCAGTGGGAGCAAAAGAGAATTGCTGTTATTTAGACCTTTCTTTGAGCCTGGCTGTTGGTGTCTGTGTGTGTCATATTTCCTATTGCTAAGAGAAAGGATAATTTCCTTTTCTTCCAGTGGGATTAAAAGCTTTATGGATGAGTGTCTGCAATGGACTTTCAGAAGTAGTAAGCAGTAGTATTGGCAATTGCACAACCCCATGCTTCACACAAACTGAAATACTGGCTGATCCTTGAAATGTCTTGCTGCTGCCATTATTGACTGTGCTCCAAGGAGGAAAAAAAGACACAGGCAAAAGCTGTTAAAGATCAAACCTATAGGCCCACTTATGCCTATGTATTACTGGCCATCCCCTACCACCTGCAGCCCTGGCAATGAGTATGTCACCCAGCACTTCCAGTACCTAAGGAAGAACTCCCTGATTCCTGAGCCTTAGGATATCCTTATGACCTCTAAGTGAATACCTTCTTTTCACTGCCCAGATACAGTAGAAGCAGCCTCTGGCTCCTGGAGACATTTCTTTCCTGGGGTTACCTTGCATTACCAGTTCCACGATCCATGTGTGCAGCCTAAGGGAAGGTTAGAGGCTACTTACTGGGCATACCTGTGTGTTGTATCAGGAAAAAGGACTTAGATGAAATCTCCCAGTTTTAAAGTTCACCACAGCTGGAAGAGTGAGTTGTCAATTATCTTTAAGTCCTTGTTAGCACAAAATGAGCTCTAAGAATTAATTTGATTTAGTCCAAGTATCAACTACACTGTGATTAGCCTCAATGGCCAGGGTACAACAGTGAATCATGATAGATCAGCTGTGAGAGGTTTCTCTGTCTCTCGTCAGCAGTGTGCCTTTGTTCTGCCTCCAGGCTGGAATCCTGCACTGATGCACAACTCACGATGGGCTCAGGACAGAGTGTTGGTGTGGGGACACCTGCACCCTGATGTAGCACACTCTTTAAAGGGTCTTGCTTCCAGAGCATTAAATATTTCCTCACTCTTAATGGAGATACATCTGTCTGCCTTCAAAGGTGTGTGGAGCACAGCAAGGAAAGCAAACATCACCCATTCCCAAGTGGTCTGAAACTTAGGTTGCGAACAAATCAGTTTCTTTGGGATAAGCTGTCTCCAGCTATAGTCCTGAGTGGTTATTTTACACAAAGAAACTGGTATTTCTGACAGATGTACATTTTGTAAGACTGACTATAGGAATCTGCGCTTTTCTGTATTTTCCAGCCTCTGAAGCCAGTCATTGACCATGTCCCAGCAAAGTATCAGTTCTGCTCTTGTGCAAATAGGGAAGACACACTACCCATGGCATTAAAGGAAGGAGAAGGAAAGTACTGTCCATAGATAAATTAACTTTAATAGCAGTGTAACATTCAGCTCTTTTGGGTACATAAATCCTACTTAATACGTAAGCTCCGGGTCTGTAACATTTACAGATACAGTTGCATTTACCTGTGTAACAAGCAGCTGCAGCCAGACTCATCTCTGCAAGGTAAGGGCACAGGCAGGAAGCCATTTACTGTCCCTCTCGCAGGGGACAGATCCAGCTTCCCATCTCTGCCTGCTGCCAGGAAGGGCTCTGCTTCCCAGTTCCCTCGAGAGCAGATAGCCATGGAAATCATTAAGGTTGCTCTGCTTGGATCATCTTGCAGGGAGACTGAGACTTCTTCCACACGGAGTGATACATGGGCCACATGTCTGGGGGAGGTGACAGTCACCTCCCAGGCTCCAGGCTCCGTTCCGGATGGTTGATGACTCATTAGGAAAATTGCTTCTACTTCCGTTTCTGAACCTGCTGCTGTCACCTAATTTCCACTGGGTCCGTTAGTCCATTCAGGAGCTCAGCAAACCCTGCTAGAAACTGCCACCTTGGCTTGGGAATTGCTGCTCCAAAGGTCATTAGAGAACTTTATTAATAATCATTGCATTAACCTCTCAGCTAGCTGGTGATAGAAATGCCATTTCTCCCATTTTATAGCTGAGAAAAATGAAGCGTAGACAGATTCATCACCTGGTTACAGAGTCAATGGGAATTCTTAATGCTCCATAAATCTGAAAATTAGGCTGTCAGCAACTACTGGAGTGAACCTGCAGCAGAGCTATTCAGGATACCTAGTTCCTACCCATCAGGTACCTCCTTCCCCAGTTTACTGGGAGAAAGCGGGACATGTCTCTCTGAATTTCAATTCCTGCAGTCAGACACAGAGACGAGGGGACCTGGAGGGGATGGAGGAACACAGCTTAGTGCTCCCTGCCCACAGCAGACATCTCCACAGGGAAGAGCCCTGAGGAGGGGACATGATGTGCTTAATGACCATGCTTTGACAAAGGGGTAGGAACTAATTGCTCACAAAGAAATTCAGGTACATGTCTGGTCATCACCTGAAACTTGACTGTGAAAGACTATTTTGTTGTTAAAATATACAATTTAGGTTAATTCAGGCTGCTTGGGATATGACAACAGCAGGAACAGTGGGGGACTGAGTTGGCTGGTTATTTTTTAAATTTCTTCTCTAATTTAATAGTGAAAAAGCAAGTAGCACTAGGAGGGAGGATGCTTGGAGACATACATCTATATTTAAGATTATACAGAGTTCTTAAAAAAAGATTTTTTTCAATTCTTTATAACAACACCTTTGCTACTTGCAAGATGAAATTTGATGCCTCAGCCTTAGCTCCAAGCTGACATAGAGATTTTAAGAAAAACGGTTTAACCACTTTCAGAAATGAAGAATCAACAAAAATAAAATATTTAAATTTAATGTTGTGTTTAAAAATTTCAGATTTTGTAAAGAAAAAAAAAGAAATAGGTATATGGTAGAAGTGTCATATTTGCACTACAAACAACTGCACCATTCTGGTCTTCTGAAGAGGAAATACACTTGATTGAATAAAAATGGGGTTAAAATAATTTGGTGATTCTTCTGCAATACTGAAATACTGTCTTCAAAGTGTCAAGGCTCTACAGAGACCTGAAGAGAAATGTCTGTGCAAGTGCTGTTTTGACATGTGTGCACTGAAGCAAAGCTACAGAGGAGCCTGACTTAACTTCTGACCAACAGCAGCAGAAATACCTGATTCACTGCTCAAAATTATGAAATTCCCTTTACAGGGGATAAAAGATGATGCCATCTTATTATTAGGCACCACACTGTATTGGATGTGTCCAGGGGTAGAGTGAAGGTTCCGTTACAGCATGTCCTTTTGCTCCAAGAGTGTTTGACCTTGTATTAAGAGTAGGTTTTCTAGGCAAATATTAACTAAACCCTCTGCTCAGTATAAGCAGAGATGGTTTCTCACACACACAGGCTTGACCCAGACTCAGTTTGTGCAACCCTCAGTCTGTCTTGGGATGCTGAAGCTCTGCCAAACTCTGGTTCTCAAGCAGTGCAGGGGCAAGGCTCAGCTGTTCCTTACCTGCTCCCATTGACACCTCCCAAATCTGGCCAAACTCAGCCCCTGTTGTCACTCCCAGTCAGCTAATACACCATGTCCAAATACAACTATGACCAAATTAACTCCTTGTCTAACTGTAATAATGATTTTAATAAAGATTAATTTGGTATCTAGGCTGATTTCTCTCCCACAAAATATGATGACATTGATGTAGTTATGTGCCCTTATAGTATGAAACAAGTCAATTTAGTGGACTGCATTTGGGTCTTTGAACATGAGCATGTGCTATCTCTGAAAAACTATCTCTGAAAACTCCCTCCTTTATGTCATGGAAGGCAAAAGTCATAGAATCACAGAATGGTTTGTGTTGGAAGGGACTGTAATGATCATCCAATCCCCCCTTCCATGGGCAGAGACACCTTCCACTAGACCAGCTTGCTCTAAGCCCCATCCAATCTGGCCTTGAACATTCCCAGGCTTGGGGCAGCTATGGCTCCTCTCTTTCAGCAGAGAAGTAGAGGAGAGGCAGTATCATGCCAGGTGTCAGGACCTTGAGGGCACCAAAAAGTGTTGATTGACTTGAACAGCCTCACCTGGGACCTCCACGCACACATCCTCTGGCAGTTGGCCTAGGCACTGTATTTAAGGTCATCCCAGGACTTTTTCCTTTGCTTGGGATGTAGAGTGATTATGCCTTACCCTCTCTATGGGTGGGACCTCGTGCCTCTGCTGTAGGTAGCTGGTTTCCAGTCCTGCCTCATCTTCTGCTGCCTCTGGATGGGCCTAGGACCTGACTCCTCTGCTGTGTCTGAGAACTGGTGGGCCCTGTTACCAGAATCCAGCCCTCCCTGCTGTGCTCAGGCTGGATATTTCTTGATGAGTGCCCTGCTCTGCTGGGGTTACCCTGGGCTCCTGGCTTGTTCCCTGCATGGGGCAGCCCTCGGCTCCTTGGCTGCTTCCCCTGTCTGCTGCCTCTTTGCTGGGCTGGGTGGATGGCAGGTGGCAGGGGTTAGTGCTGCAAGACTCCTTCTCACCCCCAAAAGAGTCACATATTGGTTTTGGGTAAGTTGTGGATGGCTGCTGAAAGACCATAGAATCCTAGAATGGTTTGGGCTGAAGGGGACCTTAAAGATTATCAGGTTCCAACCCTCTGCTATAGGCAGGGACAACTTTTATTAGATGAGGTTCCTCCAAGCCTCTTCCAACCTGGCCATGAACACTTCCAGGGATGAGGCAGCCACAGCTTCTCTGGGCAACCTTTTCTAGTGCCTCACCATCCTCATAGGGAAGAATTTCTTTCTAATATCCCATTAAACCTGCCCTCTGTCAGCGTGAAGCCATTCCCCCCTGCCCTGCCACTCTAGGCCCTTTTCCAAAGTCCCTCTCCAGCTCTCTTAGAGCCCCTTTAGGCACTGGAAGGGGCTCTAAGGACTTTCTGAAGTCTTCTCTTCTTCAGGCTGAACACCGCCTACTCTCCCAGCCTGTTGTCATATGAGTTTATTTTCCTTTACATTTCTCTGCTTCTTTTTTGAACTAGTCCTTAAATAAAAAATTTCTGTGGCCTTGTTACCATACCCGTTTTGAGCAGCTGCAGCATCCCTACACTGCCTCATTTGGCCTCTGCCCCCAGCCCTGTGTGAGGCAAGGCACAATTTGGGCTGTCATGGCCAAGGAGAAGCTGCCCTCACTGGGACAATTTTCAGCCCAGAAGCTGAGGGAGCCTGCATGGCAGCAGGATTCTAATATGCTGGTTTAGCGTCGGGATTAGCTGAAGTAGAGAAGAGATGGTTTTGAGAGAGAGCTGCTGCTCTCAGTACCAGCGCTTGCCATCAGAGGGCAAGCTCAGTCCAGGTGAAGATTCTCCATACCCGATTTACCGTCCCTCTCGCAGGGGACAGATCCAGCTTCCCATCTCTGCCTGCTGCTGGGAAAGGCTCTGCTCCCCTGTTCCCTCGAGAGCAAATCTTGCTTTGCAGGAATGTTCCAGCCAGCAGTAAGAGGCAAGGATGGTGCTGTGAGCTTCGAGTCAGAGCAGTGTAACACAGAAGGGATTCCCAGAAAGCAGCAGGTTTGGCTTTAACATCCCAAATACAGTATAACCTTCCTACTCCAGCAGAAATTGTATTTATGGCTGAAAATAGACTTTAAGCAGCACTCAAAAAACTGTGCTGGTTGATGCTTGCTTTCTATCCAGCATCTTGTTGCTCTCCACAGTCAACAGTGAGCATGGCTGTACAGCTCCAGCAAAACCAGTGGCATTAAAGTAACCTCTTTGGGAATGGTGCCCCTCAAGTGTTTCAGGTGCATCCTAGAGGAGGAAAGTGTTCTCTGCTACTGCAGCTCTGACCTCTCCCAGGAGCCCCATGTGCTGGCATGTGGGCCCGGCTGCCAGCCCAAAATCCTCCATTCTTCCCAAGGCATTTGGTGAGGATTTAAATCTTGCCAGCTCTCCCCTTTGTCTCTTCCAATGAATCTCAGTTTTAATCCACACCACCCTCATAGCCAGAGACTTCCTTTAAAAAGCTGGAGGGCTTTTCAAAGGGGAACAATGAACCAGACGCTGTCCCGGTGTCTGTCTTTGTTTTTACAGCCCTGGGTCTCCCCTTGAGGACAGAGAGTCCTTTGTACTGCATGGGGTCCCCTTACAAAAGGGGGCTTGTGAACAGAGCATCCTCCCATTGGGTACCACACCACACGGATTTTTTTTCCCACCTGCCCTCCTAGGCATAGCCAGTGTCAAAGCCCTTTCTGTGTGTGAGAGGCTGAGCCAAAAGCTTTAACCTTGGAGGTGCATGACGGATGTATGTCAAATTGCTCAGTGCCATCGTGCTGCCCACCTTCGGTCTACTTAGAAGGTAAACAAAGGGTTAACCTGGTTGTCATCATCTTCTCCTGCCCAGATGATATTTGGAGTGAAGCCACATTTCAGTTTATAGACAGCTGATAATTGAATAAACTCTGCATCTTGAGTCAATTTAAAACCAAGACAGGAGGTCTCCCCATCAGAAGTCAATACATTTCCTCTAGCAGGGATTTTTGTCCGGAGTTAATGCCGCAGCTGCCCCTTCCAGGGGATAAATGCATGTTTGGGAGCAGTCAATTTTTCCCTGCTTTAAGGCTTTAAATTTAGGGTTCTATGTGCATAAAGGAGATTCCTGTTTCTATTCCCTGTTAAAGGTGAAATCTAGGGCTACAGCCTCAAATGCCCTTAAAACCAGTAAGCCTTAAATAAGTTACTGATGGCTTGGTGTTGTCCAGAATCCTTGCCCAGGTAACAAGGAAAGAAAGGCAGAGGGCTGCAAATACAGGTCAGGTGCCTGATTATGTTTAGATCATGGTGTGAATGGAGGAAAGCAATGTGATGTAGCTAATGGACATCATGCTAATTAGATATTGGATACTCTGCATGTACCCTTGCAATAAATCACTCCTAGTTTCAGGTGGGAAATTTTCTCATTGTCAATATACAGATACACTGTGGACCTAGAGAAAGCTGTTTCCTGCAAACTTGAGACTGTGATTTATTGAGCTCTGTAAAATATATTTGCTTTGGTCCTTCTTTGTATTCACTGTTCAATGATATTCAAACAAATGCCTCCGAGTCTGGGAACCAGCAGCTTTTTGGCACATGCTCCTTTTGCAAACGGGGGCATTCACACTAGAAATGCGATTCTACAATTTCATAGCCACGTGGTGGGTAAGCAGGGATGTGCCATGCAATCTGTGCCCTGTCAGAAATACCTGGCACTGTTTCTGTTTCAAACTTCACTGAGCAAAATAATTGCATGGAGTTGTTTACTGTCAATCTGCTGCCTGCATGTTATTAATAGGAGAGATGGAGTGAATAATTAGGACTAATGATTAAATTAGAGAAAGTTGTCATCTGTTCATGAATAGTTTGCAGAGAGGCAGTGTTCAACAATTGAACTTATCGGCAAAAATGATTTATTCCTCTTTGGAAATGTGTTCTCCATTATGCCAATACATAAGCACCCACACCTTGGCCTCATGTTCAGACTTCAGCTTCCCCCAGCCCCATTTTTGGCACTCACGCTGGTGTGATATGATTGCCAGAGGTGCTGGGGATCCCCTGCCCCACTGAACCTACCATGCCCTACCATGCCTTGGAGTTGTGTGTCTTTAGGAAAGCAGAGATACCTTTCTAAAGTCCAAATCATGGTCTGAGGATCACAGAATGGTTTAGGTTGGAAGGGACCTTAAAGATCATCTCATTCCAAACCCTTGCTAGAGGCAGGGACACCTTAGACTGGATTGCTCCAAGCCCCATCCAGCCTGGCCTTGAACACTTCCAGGGATGGGGCAGTGTTCATCCACGGCTCCTCTGGGCAACCTGTGCAAAGCCTTCATCACGTTCACAGTTAAGAATTTCTTCCTAATATCTAATCAAACCTGCCCTCTGTCAGTTGGAAGGCATTCCCCTTTGTCCTATAATGATGCATTCTGGTAAAAAGTCTCCATGTTTCTTATAAATCTCCTTTAGATATTGAAAAGCTTCAATGAGGTCTCCCTGGAGTTTCTTTGTCAGGTTGAGCAACCCCAATTCTCTCAGTCTTTCGTCAAAGGGGAGGAGCTACAGCTTGGGTTCTTTTAGTGACTGTCTAACAGGTTTGTCTGTCTCGTACTGGGGAAGCCAGAGCTGATGCAGTGCTTCAGATGGGGTCTCACAGAGCAGAAACGAGCATCACCTCCCAGACCCTGCTGGCCTTGCTGCCAGTGATGCACCCAGGACATGAGTGGCTCTGTGGGCTGTGAGTGTACATCACCCACTGTTATCCCCAAGTCCTTCTCTGCAAGGCTACTCTCAATCTGACTTTGGGCTCTTCTGTTGGATGCTAATAATCAGTTTGTGGAGGTGGAGGATTCTTGGTTTTCAGTGCCCTCACAAATACTGGAAACTTATTATGTGAATATGGAAAAACTAGCCAGCATGGGGAGACCAGGGAGCTGGGACAGTTTCACTAAGAGCAGAGAAGATTGAGGAGAGCATGTAGAAACAGGCTCCAAATAAACCCAAAACTGCCCCAAAAGGGAAAAAAACTGTCTCTTGAGAAAAATGTGAGAAGTGATTTGTTTAAACTGCAGCAAAAGAGTTACGAAGAACTGAGGAAACAGCTTTCTGCCAGTAAAATTAGGCACTAGGAGATACTGTGGGAAGTCCCTGCTCCTGGCAGAAGGATCCTCTCGGAAAGGCCAAAAAAGGTTTGCCCTGTGACCTGGAGTGCCCTGCCTGTTCGTCTCCTACTGCTGGCTGTGCAGGTGCTTGGTCCTTCCTCGTGCAGCAGCTGTGGGGGATAATGTGTGGCAGTGGACCCTGGAGAATGGGATGTTCAGACAGTGGGAGACACCTGCAAAGGTGCAGGTGGACACTGAGAGGTAGGATTCATTTTATCTAGCTTCAGCCACCCAAAAGCTAGTTATGACAGGAACAGCTATTGTCCAATATCCCTCAATGACCAAAGGACTGAAAGAGCAACGGAGTGTCATTCATTCCATCAGTGCCAGTTGTCCCAAATACCTGGGATAAATCAGCTCCTGGACTGAATTATAGCTTGTCTTTCCACTCACCAGAGAGGGAGCCTGGACAATTTTCTGGCTTTACACAACAAAGCAAACCAACCAATCTTACAGATACGTGATGTGAGGTGCATTCAAGTTGAGCATCACAGGGATTTTCCATCAAACCACCCAGATAAGGTCAGGTACCCAGGGCTCGGCTGAACCTGTAAAAGCCCTCTCTAGACTGCACCAGGCTGACTGATGTCAATACACCATTCCTTCTCCTCAACCACCCTCTGCCCACCAACCCTTCTTTGTTGAGTCTGGTTCTCACCAAGTCTGGAGCCTGTTGTAACAAAGGTTCAGTTCAAATGTTTAAATCCATTTGTTTCCAGGCAGGATCCATACATGGGGTGCTCACTATCCCAAGAGCTGTTGAGCCAACTAATTTTGTGGTGGGAAAGCCTGCCAGCATGTTGAAGGCTGAGGGAATTCTGAGGAACACGTTCAGAAAGCAAATGATTGATTCATCATCAGTGGTGGAAAATTGATTCCAGGAATTATGCGTGTGCCAAGCTGAAGCCTGAAGCCAGGGAAAAGGCATCCTTGAATTCAGGTCATCAGTCAGGGCTGGGAAATGCACAGAGGCCCTGGTACAGGAAAGCTTATCTTCAGTGCGTGCTCAAGCCTAACTAACCTCTGTTAACGTCAATGGTGATAAAATTAAACATGAGGTCAAGATTTTGGATAAGAATGGTATATGGCCTGGAGGTTTACATGGATGAGAAGGTCAGGACAACAAGCCAGGGCATTCGATATTGATCAATCTAATCAAGGAACTCCTGCGTAAGCTGCCACGTGAATCAGGGAATAATTCAGGATAACAGACACATCTGAGTAATTCGTGACCTACCAGCAGATGATTCACACAGACAGACAACATCCATCAGCAGCATTATTCCTCACAAAGATCTTCTTGGAAGCCTTATGGGTCTGTGTGTGGCCCCACCTCACAGGAGGTGTTCATCAAGGGAGAAGCTGAGAGCAGGTGGGATTGTGGGGATACCCCAGCACCCATTGCTGCACAGAGCAGAGCTTGTCCTTCACTCACCAGCAGCCCAAGAGCTTTGGGCAAATAGAGATCTTCAGGTTTTTCAAGCTGTCTTTGAGAAGAAAGGGATCGAGGTAAGGGAGGTGTTACTGTAGATTACATATCCTGTCCCTGTTGTGCCACACATCTCCCATGTAACCTTCTTTGGATGCGCTTTATAACCTACTTTCCCACCTGAAGCATCAGTGCATGTCTCTGCTTTCTGCTCCCAGTGTAGTCTGCAAGATCCATCAACTCTATCCTGGTGTTCACCAAGAGTCATCATGGAACAATACTGTATATACTGGAAAAGCCTAGATTGGACCTCTGAAACTGGGAGTTAAAGTATAACACTCAAAACCTGGAGAAAACCAAGCATTGTCATCTCTGTTCACCACAAACCAACTAGCTTTCAAGTATGTAAATACCTGCTCCAGTGCCATGAGATAAAACACCTCACTCACCTCTCCAGCCCAGATGCACACCAATGCTAAGGCATTACAGCTGTATCTATGTTAGTGTTCTGGTTTGCCATGCTATATCTGAGATGCTGCATCAGACAGGGAAGATTTTGATCCTGACACCACCAAATTCCTGTTTGACAGTGAATCAGCTGTGCCTTTTGGGAGCATCCTTTGGGTGCACTGTACTTTTGCTCATCTTCATGGACCGAGTGATTCCAGGCAGTGCCAGGTGTCCCAGAAGCAGGAGGTTCCTTTTCCCCTTAGGAGACGTGGTCCAGCTGTTCCACCTGGCTTGAAGTCACAAAAGGGAGAGGGTGGCCCGAAGGCATTGGCAGATGGGGCAGGAAGTGAGTGTTGTGAGGTGACAGGGCTGGGATGTACCTGAAGAACCAGCAAAGAGTTAAGAGACAAAGCTTCCTGAGATCCCAACAGGAGACCTGCACTGGCTCCAAATGTCCAGGGAAAAGCACTCCAAAACAATAGTCTGTGGGACTGGTGCTTTGCCAGAAAGTCTTAAAATAATTCCAAGTGTAACTGGAACCAGAATCTATAAAAGACCAGCAAGGAGAAAGAGTCTCTGCACTGTGTTTGCATGATCAGCATCAGGCCTGGAAATGCTAGAACAAGGAAGAGAGAAAGAAATCTCTTTTCTGCCATGGGTAACACAGTAAGGGGAGACAGTATGTCAGGTTCCTGCTGGAGTTTGGCCCAGGCCTCACTAGTGCCAGGGTCTTGCAGAAGGCGCAAAAGGACTTGCAGGCATCTGCTTCTGTGGGATGCACCAGTACAGCCTCCAGACCAGGGTGATGGTACCAGCAGGATGAGCACCTTTCCCTTCCCCAAAGGGCTCCTTCTTTGTCTTGTAGAAGGGAAGCAGCTCAGAGCAGTATGGAACTCCCCATCCTCACCCCAACACTTGAGCATGGACCTGACTTCTGTTCTTCTCTCCCAATTATTGTGCATTGTTTGTACCGTCACTGGTGCTCTGGAGCCTCCTGCATGGGGACTGTACCCTGTCCCTGCTATCTGGCCTCTGTCTGCATGCTCCAGTGTGGCAGGTAACCATCAAGCAGCTCCCACTTAGCTCTAAGAGTGTCTATAAAAAGAGCTTGGCAAGATCAAATGCTAATAGAAAGGTTTTCTGAAGGTTGAAACTGATCTGCTCGAGGGCATTCGTGACTGGGAGATGCCAGAAGAAACCAAATAACCAGTGCATTGTGGAGTAAATAATTGGATTTAAAAAACTCTTCGGGAAAGAATTCTGTGTGCGGGGGTGGGGGGGCTGGGGAATACTCTGCTAAATGTTTGGAAAGCTGTTGCTTTTCTAAATCTTCACTTTGCTGCAACACATATAGAGCATTGTCATTCAAAGCTACGGATGACAAATGGGGGACTTTCTTCCCTGAATTTGTCTGAACTGTGTAAAACTTCGGCATCTACAGCATCTGGACCCCATGGTGTCCATGGGTGGTGTGGAAAGCCATGCCCCACTGCTCATATCCTTTAGTGCCCTCTATTTTTGTATTTGGAGGGGCAGCAAGCAATTCCCTGGACCCTCAGTGCTGGAGGTGCTTTGGTCACAAACCTGAGTATTGTCCTGTCCCACACTGGAAGGAAGGTCCTACCAGCAGAGCTACAGCTCCCTCCCGCCCAGCTGCAACACAAAACAGTGTCCATTTCCTGGCATGGAGTAGCAGTATGTCAGTATTGACTTCTGGAGGTTAGCTCAGTGCAATTCCACCCGAAACATGACCCCTGGCTCCTTCTAAAATGGGGAGGAGGATGTCAGTATTGCTCTTCCAGATCAGGGATTGAGAGCTGTAACATCAGCAGCAAGTGGGAAGCACCCCAGGGGCTCATTCAAGCTCTGCCACCATCCATGTGCTCACCCTGACTGATGATGACTGTCCAAGTGAACAGCAGCCATGTCATTGCGGCTTCAGGGCTGTATCCCTGTGAGCACCTGGGCCCAGATATCTCTATTTCCAGTCCATGTTGGTGGACAAAGGCTCCAGTGATTTCTTTTTGCAGACAGATGCTGAACCAAAAATGGTCTCAGCCCTGCTGACGTGCCCTGCAGGTGAGCCAGGCAGCCTGTTTTGCAGTGAGTCTGTGTGTGGGAGCACAGGACAACACAACCACAGTTACACAGCTCTTGGACCAGAGCTGACTCCTGACCAGCCATGTCTGAGCATAGGTGTGGGCCTTGCCCCAAAAAAAGCCATGCAGACATGCCTTTGGGAAGAGCTGGCTGAGATCATGCAGCCAAGCATCATCAGGCTGCTTGGGGACCAGAAATCCCCAGCTGTCCTGTGTGTGATCCCCATCTTTGTTCTCCTACTCCTTCTCCCCCCACTTCTCCTCTCCACTGTTCTCTCTCCACTAATGCATCCGGCGTATAAAACTGAGGTTTCCAAAAGGTCTCTGAGCCCAAAGAGACATTGAGGAGATGGAAAGAGAGGTAAAGAGGCTTTTTGAATATTGAATTAAGGCTGTCTCCAGTATTATTGGATTCCCATAAGGAGGTAGCCAGGGAGCCTACTGCTTTAGTGTCCTATGAATATTTCATTACTTGACTTAAGCTCGGTGAAAGGTGTTTCATATCACAAAAACACTTTTTTGGCTTGTGGGTTTCTTTCCAAGCACTTGGTTATTGTCCCTGCCCTTACAGTGGCTGTGAAATCAACCTGGCTTGTGGACAGAGTCATCTGACACTAGAGCAAACTAAATTTGTCAAACCTGGGTGATCTTTCGGCACAGTCTATCCAGGAATTTCCAGAAGACAGCCAGTCATGGCTCAAAACATCTTAGTGGCTCACTGGGTCAGACCGCATGAGTGCTGCAGCAGTGATGCTCAGTACCTGTGTCTCCATCCAACCACAGTGATGTCAAAGAAGGTGCATGGTCAGGGAGGTCATTTCACCACATTTCAACCTACCCAGTTGGCTGCAGAAGTGGGGAAACAAATTGTGTTGCCTAGTACCCAGTTGTAGGAACTGGCCTGAAGGGTCTGGGTCTGCCTTGGTTCCCCAGATTTTAGGTGCTTACCTAGAGCTTCTCTGGGTATTCCAAACCATAAATTTCTCAGGTTGGAAATCTTTCAAAAATGAGCACTTCCATGAAAAATTGTGAGTGTCCTGCTTTCAGGCAGGCTGCAAACCACATTCACCAATGCAGTTGAGAATCCTGACACGAGCATTGCTTGCCCACTCTGCACAGATGGAAATGGTCTCAAATACTGTGAAAACACCTAATTTTCCCTCTCCAGGACTGTTTTTTGGAAGTGCTGGTGCCCTACTCCTACCACCCCATGCTTCTCCTCCATGACTCAGGAACTCCCTCTTATATTACCCAACCGTTCAAGGTCCTGCTCAGAGATGGCAGTGGCAGGAACCTTTTCCTTGTTTATTAGATGAGCTCAGAGATGTCCTAACCACAGTCCTTCACACCTCTCCTTGCTCTATCAGGTGCCGTCTCACAGATCTAGAGTGATTCATGTCTGGAGGAGGTTGGCTAATTCCATTGCTTACTTCTCTTTTTTTGGTCTTCTCTCCCCCCTGCCCCCCAGTCTAGAAATCCTCTTCAAAGTCAAAGAGGGTAAATTAACGAGAATTAATTGTTTTATTGTAGACAGGGCAGATAACACTGCTTAGTACTGAAATTGCCTTCCCATTATGGAGCTGTGTTTCCCATTACTTAGAACAATGCCAAACACAGACATTTAGGCAGAAATTGTTTCCCAGGGATTTGCCTCAACCTGTGGAAAATTTCAGCCAAATTGGGGCAGTTTTTTCCAAGAGAGAAGACATGGGAAAGCTATTTGGTTTGCCCATGGCCAAACACTCTTCCTGAATCTCCTTGGGAAAACTTTCACCCTGCGCTTCACCTGAGGAGGGTGAGAGAGGTGAGAGAGGACCCTCTTGATGGGGAGCTGCAAACCCCTTCTGCTTTCCTTAGAGGGACACTGTGCCTTCTGCAGCTTATTTAAGCTTCTATAATTGTTTTCCTTTGTTATAGTTTCATCAGTGGCCACACAAGCCACTGCCCAAGTGGGTGCCCACCACAGGTGTGCAGCTCCAGTGCCATCCTCCCTGAGCCGTGTCTTCTGCAGGGTGGAGACTCTCCATGTCTCCTGCATGACTGAGTCTGAGCACTCTCCCATCCATGGCTGTGGGATTGAACAGACCCCACAGAACTCAGTATGGTGAGAGGCAGTGAGACAGAGTGCACAAATCCCGCTTCTCCTTCCTGGGTACCTGCCTGCTGCAGACAAGGAGCTTCAGCTTATCACAACTGCTTGTCCCTGATGAAAAATGAGAAGAGAGGTGACAACACATTTTCTGAGCTAATTTCTGATGGCCACAGACTGTAGAATCACAACCTGGTTTGGAAGGGACTTTAAAGATCATCTTGTTACAACCCCCTGCCATGCTCAGCGACACTTTCCTCTAGACCAGGTTGCTCCAAGCCCTGTCCAACCTGGCTTGAATACTTCCAGGGTTGTAACATCCTCATGGTGCTACACTTTCTACAAGGTCTGCACCCTCTCTTCCCCATGAGGCAGGAGGGCAGCACCCTGCTATTACCTGAGACATCCCCTGAGACCCTGAACCCCTCTGCAACATCCCAGGCAGGGACAGTGGGGACCCAGGGTGCAGCTGCCACTGCTTGTTGGCCATGTGACACAGGAACAGTGTGGTCTTTTCATCACAGATGAGAAAATGATGCCCCAGGACCACACCACTGGTCCCCTTTTGCAATTTAAACAGGAGAATCAAGAAGTTCTCTGGCTTAACTGGGCTCTTTGCAGGCTGAGGGCACAGGGTCCACCTACTTACTCCATGGCAGAGCCAGTCCTGACCACAACTGCAGATCCCTTCAGTGCCCACCTTGGTTCTGCATATCCTAGGCTTTAATTTTCTGGGAGGGTGACGACAGGTGCCTCCAGTTGACGTCAATGGAATTGCGTTAACGCTGCTGAAAACCAGGCCCGTGTCATCTGCTCCACCAGAGCCCTCTTGGAGCGTGGCAGCATGTGGAGCCATTTAACATACATTAGGGTGGGTAAGATGGATTGCTCAGCTCCTAACTAGGACAGATAGATAAGGATAATGGATGGATGGTCAAAGAGCAGCCATGCTTCAGGCAGATGAATAAATCATTTTGATTGTTCATATAGAAACAGGAGGTACCAGCAGAACTCAGCTTTCAGAGCAGGTTGCATCCAATTTAAGCCCTACAATTGTATTTAAGGATCTAAAAACCATTTGAAATGGACTTTGTTAATTGAGGAAACCCCACTTATAGTGCTCCTGTGACAGAGCCAGTGTCACTTGGGGCTTGGCTCAGAGTCCCAATCCCTCTGGTCCCTTGGGAACCTCCATCCTGAGATACCATGTTCCTGTGACACCTTTCCTGGGGAAGAAGAGGTGCCTAGGAAAGGGAGAGAGACAGTGCCCTCCTGCTGAGGGAGGCTGACTGCAAGGCCTGCCTTCCAGCTCCCTACCTGTCTGTACTACCTACAGACCCCCAGCTATCCTGGGAAAAGGAAGGGTCTTCAAGAGGCTTTGCAGTGCATGAAGTGCCCTTAATTTCAAAGGATGCTGAGCTCTGGGTAGCATCTGGGTATGGGGAGGTGGGGTGATAGGAATCAGTATGAGGGACATACCTCCAGCATCTGGGGATGGGGCAGTGGGGTGATACAGGGTCATATCACCTGTGATGATATCGGGTCATACCAGGGCCACTATGTCTCCAGCCTCTTCATGCTGATGAGCACTGCATTTACAGCAGCCCACGTGGGATGGCACAGTGGGATGGCATCTGCCAGGCTCTCAGGCTTTTACATGAGGACATCTTTCCCACCCAAAGTGGAGGACAATGCGTGCCTGGTTTCAGCATTTTTCCTACAGGAGTTGTGGCTGTTCCTGTGGGTGTCTGATCATGCTGGGATCCATGCTGAGCACTTGTGGAAATGCTACAGTGGCTGTGGATCAGAGAGGAGGAGACCTCCAGCCTGTGCAGGGATGGGGTAAGCTCTCAGTGCCTATCCATGGTCTTACCTGCAGTAAGAAGAGCACCTGGTATGTTGTCACTGCAAGGGCTGTACCCAAATTAGGAAGCTGGCCAGTGTCCCTGCAAATATCCTCATATGCCCTGCACTAGGTTGGGAAAATCTCTTGGTGTCCATTGACACCCCACACATCTGTGTCTTCCTCGCATATGCCCAGGTGAGTATGGCTTCATTGGGAACTCCCTCTGAGCCTCCACCCCCCAAATAACTGTGGGTCTGGATTGTGGGGCTGGGCTGCCATGGCTGCTCCCCCAGGCCAAATCACGAGGGCCAGCAATTAGACTCATCTCAATTAGGCTTCACTCACAGCACCAGCTGCCAGCTTGTCCTTGGCACCCAGCTCCAGAGATGCTTCTCACCTCCCTCTGAGGGGTGAAGCAAGCCCTGAGAGACTCCAGGAGCCAACCAATGGTGCCTATCTTTTGATCCATAATTCTCACCATTCCTTTAATTTGCCCCCTAGAAATGGAGCAAGCCAGGATGATGCTTTAGCCATCCTATTCCAGAGCAGTTTGGGTCCTGGATACAATTCTGCTCCTCTACCAAAAGCTGATTCAATCCCTTTCCATCAGGCACCCCCGTCTTTCTCTGTCTGCTTGTTGCCTTAATATCCCTCTGATCAATCTCAGAAGGATCCAGTGAGGCAGATGGGGAACAGAGCATGAATATTAATTAACAACGAATTCCAAACAGAGGGCTTTAATTACATTAAGAGTACAGGCTCGGAGGCAGTGACTTACTTCCTGCTGTAAATCTGTTGACAGGTCATTTGCCACGGTGGTGTCAGTGCTCCTTAATGAAAGAATATATAAATTTCAAGTGCTGGTGTACGGGCGAAATAGGGTCTTATTTCCAAAAATGGCAACACAAGCCTGCTCACTGGCGAGAGGTCTTCACTTGTGGAGAGATTCGGGAAAATAATGATTAGTATAATTACCTGGTAATCATACACCCCGTTCAGGGAGCCGGGAGCTCTGCTCGTGGGGCTGGAAACCCCCAGCACGATCCAGACCTACTGCTTTGTCATATGTGGTCTGGTCACTGGGGGGAGACCAAGAACCGCAGCACCTTCGCCAGGGCTGGTGGGTGCCGTGTCCTCGCCACGCTGGCGCGCTCGGTGTGTGCCATGCCCCGCAGCGCTGCCCGCCTCGCTCCGAGGGCTCCCTGCGAGCGGCGTTTCAGCAGCTCCCACCGGGCTCACCCTGGCCTCGTGCTCGGCTGCGAACACATCTCAGCCTCCAGTGCTGGTGGTGCTTTGGCAGCCTGGCAGGGGAAATCAGTGCTGCAAGGGCAGGGGGTTAGCCAGAAAACCCATCTAGCCAGGATCCCCTCTCAGGCCAGGGGCAGCAGCAGGTTGGAAAAGCACATTTTTCCCAGCACATTTTAATCCCAAGAAAAATACAGCCAATGCAGAAGACCTGTACCAGCAAAAGGGTCTTTTTGTTTTAATCGCTTAAACTGGCATGGGACAGCAATGCTGCCAAACAGCCCCTTACAGGGACAACTCTTTCTGTACTCAGGGATTTTGCTGGGTGACTTTGGCCTGAGGTTTTCTGCATGGAAAACCAGCTTGAACTAAGAGGGTTACATGAGTGCCAGCGTGCCGATATCCCAGCAAAATGAAGCTTTAGCTTTATCTTTCTTCTCAGCTGCCTCCAGTCTGTGGAGCAGCACATTCCTCCACAGTCCCCAGTGGCAATGCTGGAGAGCTGTGCTCTGACTAGGAGCGGCACACAGGCACAGACCCCGTTGGGCAATGGGTAATGCTCCAGGGACTGCGGCATCCTTGGAGCTCCTCCTGCCAGGCCTAGTGCCCCCAGGCCTCGTTGGGAAGCAGCGTGGGGCATGGCAGGGTTCCAGACTCTCCAGGGCCCTAGTGAAGGCAAGGTGGGAAAGGATCACTGTGGGTGATGACGCTAGATCTGCAGCATTGGGCACAGTTGTGTGGGCTGCAAGAAGATAATGTGGGATCTTGCTATGTGGCCACACTGAGCTGCAGGGGACTCTCCAGCAGCAGATTCAGGAGCTGGAGGCTTGCACGGGAAGGACATGGCACGAACAGCCTCTCCTCTTCATGTTTAACTGTAACAACCTTGCCTGGTGGGTCTGCATCCAAAGTGATAGATTACTGATTACCAGCTCTCCCCAGACTGGGATTCCTGCTCTTTTCCTGTGCTCCTTGCCAGCACAGCGAGGCTGGCAGAAGCTGGAAATGCTGCTGGCCAGCTCTGCCACTGGCATGAAAGGGAGATCAGAGATGGCTCTGAGTAACCGTCCTCAACCAGGAATCACTCATGCATCTACAGCTCCAAAAGAAATCACAGAAACAGTTGAGGGGGAAAACCTGACCTAGGGATAAAGATAAAACAGCTAATTAGCTCTGACTGAGCTGAGAGAAAGACTGTGAGAGCAGGGACACAGATGCAATGGGTTTTAGCACCCAGGAAGGCCCCAGTTTGGAAGGGGTGGTCCTTGCCAGCCAGGTCCTGACCAAGGCTTTCACACCCATGCTTTGCCCTCTTCTGCTCAACAGCTGTGGTGAGCACTCTGGATTGAGAAGGTTTTGAGATGGCACCGGGGTTAGGATTGAGTAAAAAATGCCACAAATATCACAGGAATAAAGCATCAAACATTCTCAGAAGGTGTCTCTGTGCTTGAGGTGGGCACAGAGGTGGACCATCATCACAACACCATTGATAGAGACACTGAAGGGCTCAGGGGCACAAAATCAAAGATTCAGGGGCTTCAGCTAACTGGCACAGGAGGCACAATGTGGCAGGACATACCCCAGTGCAAGTCCTACTGGAAATGAAGGTACCCACTCTGGTTGCGAAGGCTGGAGGGAGCCAATGCTCTTGGTGCCTCCAGCTCTTGTTACTTATGTGGATTCACAGGGACCAGGATGCCACTTGCCTGGGGGTTCACACCTGGAGCTGCTGCCACCTCCTACAATGCAGGTGCAAAACCATAATGTGGGCAACATCCAAAACCAAACTAAAAAGCAACTGAAAACTTGCTGGATAGCCGGTAGTGCCAGAGTTCATCTCTTGGTCTTTTTCCTGGTCCAGTGAAAACAGGCGGTGTCATATCCCCAGCCTGGGATAACCCATTTATTTCTGCTGCTTGAGAAGAGCACATGTGTATATGTGCTCATCCTTTCTTCCACATTTTAACCAGGGCTCCAACCTGCCCCAAGGTGGGACATGAGTGACCTGGGTGGTGCAGGTCAACAGCACAGTTGTGAGCTGGAGGCTGTGAGCTTCCTTGACAGCTGGCACATGGCTCCAGCCCCCTCACTCCCCTGTTTGAGGCTCTCCTGGAAAGTCTATTTTTATTTGTCTCTTCTAAAAATCAATGTGGAGACCAGAGGTGTTTCCTTGTTGTGATGAACTTGTCCAAACCCCAAATACTTAAGACCCTGCTGGCCAGCTTTTAAGAGCTGAGTTTGACTCTTTCAATCTTCTTTTTATTGCTCACTGCTGAATGACAAAGCAGGTTCTCTGCAGGAGGGAGGATGTCCCAATGACAGTGAGTTTTGGACCAAGAATAAGGTGGCACCTCTAATTCACAGTGCCAAAAATCCTGCTTTACCTTAAGAACAGGGAGATCAAAGTTAAATGCAGCTCCTTTGCCTCCATCCCAGCCACTGTGCTCATTTGCTTCTGCCCTTTTTCTTCTTGCTGCAGCTGTTCCCTGGCTGGGGTCAGATGAGAGATCTTAAAATGTGAATTTTGCGGAGCTGCTGAGCTTTGCATCTGTGCTGGGGTAGCACAAGCCATTTCTCCCTTCCCTCATGCTTCAGATATCAGTGCCAGATTAAGTGTTCACTCCATGTCTCTGACACCCCTGAAAGGGAAGTCGGGCTCGGTTAAGGAAGTGAAGCTATTGTGTGAGTGGCATTTCCAACATGGATTAACAAGCAGATGTTGGTGTGGGCACATGGACAATGAAAATGCAGCAATATTATGTCATTATTCCACCTGGATTTACCACCAGAGCTGCCATGAGTGTAGTGCTCTCCTGGAGCTCCTGCCAGCAGATTTGGCTCTGCTGGGGTGGGATTTTTAAAGTCTGAGCTGGTTCCTGCTGTGTTTGTACCAACATTCTCCTCCCATGGGCGTCTGCGGAGCTCCTCTGGGATCCTGCCTCTGCTGCAGGCACAGGAGCTGTGCAGCATCCCTTGGCAAACCCTTCCAGAGTTGTGCTTGGACAATCTTGACTTAATGGGACTGAAACTCCCCAATGACAGTAGCAGAATGGAAGTGAGAAGCTGATTCCATTTTCCCTCTGCTTTTTCATATATCCTTTCCCTCCGTGGCTGTTGGAAGAGCTACATTACATAAAGGCAGATAAGTTTCCGCCTTTTGTCAGCAGTTGGAATAATTTTCAATATCTGAGACACCCTGTCTGGCAAAGGTCATGCCCTGTTCTCTAGCTGGTCTTAATTTAGCACCTGCAAGTTCTTGGTGAAGTGTGAAACTTCAGGATGCAGGGAGATCCTTGGAGACTGTTGTGTAGGGAATATCTTCCCTATGTAGAGATGTGAGTGAGCTGCTGAGCATCTTCACCATCCTCACCTCCCAACTGGAAACAAATGGTTTTTACTGGAAGCTTGCAAGAGCCATCCAAAGCACAACTCTGCTGCAGCTCAGGGCTCCAAAACAGCTGCATCTGCTGGTGATGCACTGAAACAGTTTCCAAGCATCTTAGTTGATGCCCCGATGAGTGCGTGGCTAGTTGGCTTCCTCCATGGAATCCCTGCATTCCTGCCACCCTGGGCAGTCTACAGGCTTACATGGGTTGGAGCACACGGGAGGAGATACCTGTAAGGTGTCAGGATGATGCAGTAGACACTGTGCTAGTAGATCCTGTGCTGTTTTTTAAATTCATCCCTTGGCTCCACTGCCAAAGGAGTTGAGGTTTGTACATGGCTTGTTAAAGCCTTGAGGCAGGTACAGCCGAATTCAGCAGAGAAATTGTTGTCACCAAACTCATGGGACTGAACAGCATAGGGAAACCTTACTGGGTGTTGCAGGGGGAGAGGAACCCAGCTTTCTTATCAGCCTTGGAGAATCCAGGGGAGTGCCCATGGGAGGTCTTCACGGTTGTCTCTCATGCCTTATAAGATGTGTCCATCTGCAGGGCACAAACACACAAGGGACAGGACTTTTGACAATGGCATGTAGTGGTAGGACAAGGGAGGATGACTTTTAAGTGAAAGAGAGTAGGCTTCAATTAGGTATTAGGAAGAAATTCTCCCTTGTGAGGGTGGTGAGGCCCTGGCACAGGTTGCCCAGAGAAGCTGTGGCTGCCCCATCCTTGGAAGTGTCCAAGGCCAGGCTGGAAAGAGCTTGGAGCAACCTGGGATAGTGAAAGGTGTTCCTCCCCACGGCAAGAGGATGGAACTAAATGATCTTTACAGTCTCTTCCAATCCAAATCATTCTTTGATCCTTTGATTCTATGGCTCTGGAGCTTTTGCTGCTGGATTTTTGGTGTGCGACTGTGGACTCCTGCCGGCACTGGCACTGATGGCGGCTGCACACCAGGGCTTATCTCCAGACCTACCAGAAGCAGGAAACTCAGAGAGTTCCCAAGCAAACCTCTGGTGCGGGAGGCCAGTGTCTCTGACCTCCGGGGGTCCTGAGCGTTTGAACATGCTCCTAATCTGCTTGGGAAAAGCAGGAGAACTGGGGAGGGAGAGGAGGGAGGGCTGGGGCTGTGCCCTGAGGGGGGTCGGCTGTCGCTCGTGGCTTTGATTGCTGAGGCTTGCTGTCTTGGGCTTGCAGGATTTGGCTGCCTGGCCATGAACAAAAAAGCTGGATTCTCCTGAAGCCTTTATTCCCATGTCAAGATCACTGGTAGTTTCCCAAGGAGGAGTGGAAGGAGAGGAAGGCTTTTGTTGATGATTTTTGACAGGCGTGGGGAAAAGCAAGGCTCGGCCTCTGCTCCAGCTAAAATCCTAGGATCATAGAATAGTTTGGGTTGGAAGAGTTCTTTAAAGGTCATCTTGTCCCTTCCCCCTATAGTGCACCCCATAGCTGCTCTTCATCTTCCCCCACTGTGGGCTGAGCCAGCCCTGGGAACGTCACTCCTGTGTGGGGACCATCCCAAAGCCCTCGCTCAGCATCTCAGTTTGACGGGGCTCTCCCCTTCCCTCTGCGTCCTTCCAGAGGCTCCTGGCCCCCTGGTCCATTCCAGCATCAGCAGCCTGCCTCATTCAAGCCCTACCCCAAATAGCCCTGACTGCAAGAGATTGACAGCCCAGAGGGTCCAGAGAGCAGGGACATGCCAGGAAGGACAACAAGCAAGGAAGGATTGAGGAATATCCAGCCAAACTGACCCTCTGACACCACTCTGCCCTCCTCCTTCCTCCCACCCACAATCCTTTCGCTTGCTCCTGAACATCATTAGCAGATTTGAACTGCAGCGGGACCCTGCCTGGGAGGAGCATCTCCACCCAGATGCTGCAGGTAGGGATCCATGGAAGATCCCAGGGCTATTGAATTCCTTAGTCAAGATAGCCTGGCTCTGAGCTGGGATCTCTAGCAGATGCCCACCCTGCTTCCCTGAGAGACAGAAAACATGCTGAGGGCACATTGCTGCTGGCCTATGACCCCAGGATCCCTGCCTTATCCACAGGACCAGTCTTCTCTTCACAGATTCACAGGCAGCAAAATCATCACAGTGGTCAAGTGTTAATTGCTTTTTTGTTGGTTTTTTGGTTTTGGTTTTTTTTTGGGGTTTGGTTTGGGGTTTTTTTGGGTTTTTTTGTTTGGTTTTTTTTTGTTTTGTTTTTGTTTTTGTTTTTGTTTTTTGTGAAAGCAAATAAAAACTACCCAAATGACAGGGATTTACTCTGCAGCCCAAAGTGGTGCTGGGAACAGCATCCCAGCATGTCTGTTCCTCAGATGCTAAGCCAGCCCAGTGATATGCCCCCATTGTCCTGCTCATTGTCCTGTCCTCATCCTCACCAGCCCCACCTTGGCAGGGATTGCCAGGGGAACCTGCCTGGGTGGAGAGTGTGCTGGAGCCAACATGGGATAATGATTCATAATCTCAGCTTCCTGCTCTGGTGGTTCCTAAATCCAGACAAACTCAGGCTTGGGCAGGCAAAGAAGGGGAAGACAGGGGCTTGGCACGGCAGGGAGCCTTCCTCTGCTGTTGCTCATCTTCCCTCCCAGGAAGTGGGCTCCTTGGTGGACTTTGCAGCTCCTGGTGCATCCCAAACCTCCACACAGCAGAGCTATTTGTTCGTGGGTGTCATTCTGTCAAGGGAGCAGCTTAGCCCAGGCCAGAGCCTATATATAGAGTCCCTGCCTGGGTGCACTTCTGGAGGGTTTTATTGCTCTGATGCTGGATTTGTCCCAGCTACGCTGTCCCTGAGGAGGCCGTGCTGCTGAACCTCTCAGATGGCAGCATATGCTGCTGAGGGTCCTGCTGCTTTGGAGTACCTGGGGAAGAATGTTTTGTGGCAAGATGATAAATAGCCTCTTAATAAAGTCACCACCATTCAAAATTAGCCATCCCATGGGATTGTCTCTTATCAGGCCCTGGTAGACAGGACTATCAGGAGCCTGGCTCATTCCTGAATGAATACGCACTGTAAGCAGCGCTTGCTGGCGTTGGCCCCAGGACAACACTTGCTGGGCCACCTCCTCAGTGCCAAACCCTGAGCTGGGTTGTCTCCATGCCCCCACTGCCGGGTCAGTTGGTGCAGGCAGGAGAGCTGCAGACCTCTTCTCACCACCTCCCTGTGAGCAATGGGTGTTGGTGCTGTGTTTGGATGTGGTTCACACCCCAAATGTCCTTGGGAGTTGCTTGAACAACTTTGCATAAGCCATCCCTGCTCTGCCTGGCCTTGTTCTCTCCCTTCTGTCCTCCCTTCCTCTTCACACACTGCCAGCCCAGCCATGCCATGCCCTTACCTCTCTGTGTGCTCACACCCACCTTCCTCCTGCCCAGGCACCTGGAGATGCGCTGTTCTCACCCCTCCTAACCCTCAACTTTTTCCAGCACTATATTTTTCTATTCCCCCCTAAGCGCCAGCCCCCTACCCTTACTCCCATCACCCTCCCACCTTGAGAAGACAAAAAAAAACCCCAACCCCAACCCCTCACAGCCAGCTCCTGCTGTTTGTTCTTAAATCCCTTCCCTCCTGTCTTGCTGGTTTGAAAGCCTGTACCCTGGAATGGGCCTCCCAGCTTTCGCTGGCAACCCTGCTTCAGACTGACCGCCACAGATAGTGTTTGGGAGTGAAAAAAAATATATATAAAATAATAATAATGAAAAGGAAGAATAGAAAAAATTTCTCATCTTGCTGAATCTCCTTGCTGAAGTTTTCCTAGTCTCCCATGCCATGTGCTGGTGCGAGGGAGTCTTGGGAACCAAGAAGAAACTTTGGGGGTTTGTTTTCTCACCCGTATGCTTTGAGAAACTCTCCCTAGCAGCGCTGTAGCCTCTGGCAGAGGGTGGGTGAGATGCTTCTCACACTGCTGCCCACTCCTTTGGTGCATTCATAGGGGTTTTTTTTGCTTTTGGATGTGGCTTGCTCAGATAAGGCACCTCCAGCCCACCTTTCTGCATGTGTCCTTGTTTGGGAAAGGCAAAAAATAATAGAAGAGAGAAAAAGCAGAAAAATCTCTTGCCGAGTAAGGACCCTGAGTCCAAGACAACCTCTCCGCTTGCCCAGGAGAGGGCTGAAGGAAGGTGTCCCCTCCTTTCAGCTTCCTTTCCTCCCCTCTAGGTGATGGAGATGGAGGATGGAGGCGAGGTGGGAGCTACAGCAGGAGAAAACACGGGCAGGGACAGGGCAGGTGCTGTCCCAAAACCCCGAGGGCGGGAAGGGGATGCGGAGGGGACCCAGCACCGAGAGGGTTGTGTCCTCTCCGCATCCCCTCCCCGCCAGCATCCTGGGCAGCGCCCGGGAGGGCGGAGGGAAGGGAGGGCGATACTCCGCTCGGGGTTTATTAGATTGGACATAATCATCTTTAAATAAGGGCAGCCCCCCTCCACACCCCTCCTTGAGGTGAGGGGGGGAGCGGAGCGCCTCGGGGCTTTCTAGATAAGGGCGACTAACGCATCCCCCGCTCCCGCAGGCAGAGCCGGGCAGCGGCGAGAGCCGCGCAGGGTCCGCCGTGCCCCGAGAACCCCGGCTGCCAGCAGAAGGGGGGTCCCCGCCGCGGTGCGCTCGCCTTCCTTCTCCTCCTCCTCTTCCTCCTCCTCCTCCTCCCGCAGGAGCAGAAGGGAGGAGAGCGGTGCCGGGGAAAAGTTGGGGGCAGCGGCTGCGGCGGGGGCTGGGGGACTATGCCCCGGCGCTGCCGCCCGCCGCCCCCCTGAACACCCATCTCCCCCGGGGCCACTCGCCCCCCACCTCCCACCCCCCAAACTTCGTTCCCAAGGAGGATGCTGCGCGGCGGAGCCCCCCTGGCCGCGCTGCTGCTGGCGGCGCTCAGCCTGGCCCGCGCGGAACCCCCGCAGGTCCCGGGCTGCGGGACGGAGGCTCCGAGCCGCCGCGCCGCCCCCCCGCATCATCCCTACGGGCTGTACCCGCAGGGT
>VZRL01005853.1:1862433-2006789 GCA_013397895.1 Origma solitaria | reverse complement strand
CGGGGCTCCCGACGGTCCCCGGGGCGGTGGCCGCACGGTGGCAGCCGCGCCGCACTCACGGCCCGGCCCCGGCCCCATCCCCCGGGCCGCGGCCCCGAGGGCTCTGCAGGGCAGGGGGCGGCCCCAGGGGCTTGTTCTACCGAGAATTGCCCCCTCGAGTGCTTGCTAAGAAACAGGCGAGGGATGTACGAGTCCTATGAGGAGTGGCTGAGGCAGCTAGAGGGGCTCAGCCTGGAAAAACGGAGGCTCAGGGGGGACCTTAGTGCTCTCCACAACTACCTGGAAGGAGGGTGTAGCAGTTGTCTGTCTCTTTCTCCTCAGTAACAAGTGATGGGACAAGAGGAAATTACTTCAGATTGTGCCAGGAGACATTTATATTGGATATTATGAAAAATTTCTTTCCTGAAAGAGTTGTCATGCACTGGAACAGGCTGCCCAGGGAAGTGGTGGAATCACCATCCCTGGAAGTGTTCAAAAAATATATAGATGTGGTGCTTAGGGACATGGTTTATTTGCAGGCTTGGCAATGCTGGCTTAACTGTTGGATTTGACCATAAAGGTTTTTTCCAACCTTAATGATTCTATGATGGAGAAACTGAGGAAACAGAGAAGACTGGCACACAGGCACAGAGTGGGGCAGATGTCACCTCCTGCAGTGGTGCTTCATTCAGCTGTGCCAGGATGGGTGTTTGTGTCTGGGTACAAGCTTGGCAGGGCAGTGCAGGGATTCCAGGAAGGGCTGGGAACAGATGGCAGTGCCAGGATGTCTGGGGTCCCCACAGCGGGAGCAACTGTGTTTCTGTGCTACCCCAGCCAAGCTGATTGGGGAATCTCTCTATCCTAACTTTTCCTTGGCTTGTGATCATTCCACTGAACCCCCTCTGCTTTGCCTGGCCCCTTTCATTGATTTATCACCCTGGTTAGAGGGCAATAACCACACCTGTGCTGTGGAAGAGGTAGGAGGGATGGGTGGGAGTCTGGTGGCAGAGAGGAAAAGCAGCTGTGTGCAAGGAAACTACCAAACTCCCTAGCATCCACCTTGCTGTCTGCCTTCCCATTGGCATCCCTGATGCTTCCCTGCTGGCAGGCAGCACCTTGGGATGCACGGAGCACAATTCCCAGTCATCGCATCAGCAGCACATCTGTTTGCATCTGGAGGTCTGGCCTGCAGGTGCTGGGTTTTTAGTTTCCAAGGTAGCCAGCAGAATTTTTTTATTATTATTTTTTATTCTTTATTTTTTAATTTCCTTCTGGAGGGTGGGTCAGTTGTTCGTGCTGAAAGCACCACCCGTGAGTGCTGGCATTCACTCGGGTAATATCCCCCAGATTCCATGCTCCAGGGTTTGAGTCAGACCCAGGCACCTCCGACTGTCTGAGTCATTGTTCACTTCCCACTGTCTTCCTGCAGCTGGGACCGAGGGGCCCGGGTGTGGGTGGCGAAAGGGGGACAGCCCAGTGCTGCTGGCATTTTGTGTGAGCACAAGACAGAAGCAGCTGCCAGCCCTTCGGCAGGTGCCGAGTCTGCTTCTGATCTGCTGCTCCTACTCTGTCGAAAGAGCAGGGACTGAGCATGAGGTGGTCCAGAGGTGTGGAAGAGCTGGAGATGCTCCAAGTTTCCATGTGTGAGGGAAGGCAGGAGGAAAGCAGGGCAGAGCTGAGCATCTCCCAGCATTAGTGCCTGGGAAGTAAGGCTAGGCTGAGCAGCTCTGGTCGTGGAAAGAAAGCTGTCCTGACAGCTGGTGTGGCTGCTGCCTGGATTGAAGGCTCAGGTGTTTTTTTCCCCTAGATGTCACATTTTGCCTCAGGGCCACTGTGGATGGGGCTGTTCATCCTTCTTAGTCACTCCTTCATGGTGGGATTTCTGCTGGGGCATAACCCCGGTAACCTGCCACAGCCACTGTTAGGGAAGGAAACTGGTCCTTCTTCCTTGTCCTACACACTTTGGGCAGCAGATGAGAGCCCTTTCATGTGATGCTGTTACCTTTTCCACCTTTTTTGTCTCCCCTCCATCTATGCCTACTCTGCTTGTGATGAACCGCAAGGGATTTTCCTTTGTGCCAGGCTGAGGTTTGTTTTCACTAAGATTGTAGGTGGTTTTGTTGAGTCAGATCCTTAACCGAAGGCAGCCCCAAACATCTGCTGTGTCTAAATCCAGATATCCTCCTTGGGTCCCTGAGCTGGTTCCCACTGCATACCCCAAGGATATGACTAGAGGCTCCTGGCCTGTGTCAGACCCTCTGGATCTTTAGCAGCTGATTTCCCCCAGTATCTGAGTCTCAAAGCATGACTGAAAGCTCTTCCTTGTGCTGTAAAACTCCTGGCCCCAGTGGCAGAGGCTGCTTGCAGTGCGGTCCTTACAAAGTGGCACACCTGATCTCTTTGAGGGCTTTTTCTCCATGACCTTGCCTGGCAGGTACCTTCATCATCAAATTTTTTTTGCACTGTTACCAAAAACTCTTGTTTCAAGACCCAAAGGCATTACCCTAAGGCACAGGCGAACAGCATAAAGGAGGCTAGACCTCCCTCTTCCCACTTGAGGGATCAGAGGCAGAATTGTACTTAGAGCTGCTAAACAGGTACCTCACAGTTCCTCTACAAACAGCTCCTTCCCTTCTGGTGGGTTGCCTCAGGACAAAATACCAAGCTCCTTGGCAAACTCTTGGGTCTTGAAACTGCTCCCCTGATGTTTTCTCAGTAAGACCCTTGAGAGATGTCGGGACCTGGTGCTAGACGTTTCTGTTACGTTTCTGCAGTGGCTCCCGGCTGTGGGATGTACTGCTCTGCCTGCAGCACCTTTGCTGCTGCTGCTGATGTGGAGATGTCATCCCTGGCCATGTCTAGGAAGCACCAGCTGCTGCTTTACTCATTTTTCTCTCCTGTTGTAGAGCTGACCTTGGCCTTACTTACGTCTCTTTGATGAAGTCCCTTTGAGAACGCCAATGAAGTCCTTATACCTGATTTTAGGCTCACTTAAATTTCTTTTGGCCAGTGTTGAACTCATCAGGCACTGTCAGACATGGCTTGGCTCCAGCATGGGTTTGTGAGGATGATAGCTTACACTAACCCCAGGAGCTGTTCCACCCCTGATGCTGTTTCTCCCATTTTTATCTTGGGGTTTAATAAAATTTGGGGCACTCTGAATCGTTTCAAGGTGAACTGCATGAGTTTTCCTAAGAGAGAAGGTACCAAGCCTTGTTTCCTCAACCTCAGTGAGGACCAAAAGATGGCTTTTGAGCATGTGGATCTCAGCACCCTTCAGCCAGCACCCAGCCCAGAAGTACTCTCCAGCTTTGCCTTCTCACTTCTGCAAGGCTCCTTTGCTTGACTCCTGCTTTTTGGCTTCTCCCCTTCTGAGCTTCCCCTTCTTTCTGCTTCCCTTTCACAATCGACCAGAAAACAAGAGCTGGCCAAAGCCCATCCGCCCACAGAGGCTTTGTGCGTGGCTGCCTTTGTAGTGAGCAGTGACAGGGATCCATGCCCAGGGTGGTTACGACTGTGGGATGGTTTAGAGGCCACCACCCATCTCACCCTCAGTGAAAGTGATGGATGGAGGGAGGGGTGCTGCTTCCTGGGGTGTAGCAGGGTTTGACGTGACCTTTGCCAGCCATGTTTGTAAGGGGGAGATGTGGGGTCATGGTAACCTGGCTTCAGACAGATCCCCTGGATAAGAGCCAGGAGATCCTGCTCCTCCTAGAGCTTCTTCTCTTCTACACCTCTGCTTCTCTCTACTGGCCTCTTTGCAATTCTGGCGGCAGGTGGGATATCCCCAGGTGAGACACTGGCACAAGCAGGAGTGCTTTGTTTTGGACCACAGTGTCCTGATGCCATGAAGATGGGCAGGCAGTGTATGCAACGGGAATGGCACAGTGAGGGACCAGAGAATCCATGAAGCAGGAAAAGCAGCATAGAGAACAAGAAATACCGCAGCAGGAACATAAAAATAATCCCTGGGCATAGCAGCAGGTTTTGTCAACATTGGGACATCGTTGGGGTGATGAATGGGAGAGCAGGGGGCTCCCAGAAGATGCCACTGCTGGGGCTCAAAGAGTGACTTCAAGCTCATTCACCTCACCTGCATAAACCTCCTGGCTGTGGTGGTTTAGGAGCCCAGAGGTATTTATTTCAAGCAGCAGGTCCCTTTATCCTCGCCAGTGTTTAAGTGCCTTATGGCCGCTGATTGCCAAGGGCATTCAGTGCCTGCAAACATCTGGCTCTTCACTGTGGGCACTCAGCAGTCTGGGGGAAAGTCAGTGCCGCTACAGGTCTTGCCCAGCCTAAATCAGGTTTGCAACATGCTTGGGCGCTATTCCTGGAGATAGGGATTTCCTATCCCCAGGAATAGGGAGAGGCTATTCCTGGGGATGGATTTATGTTCAGGTGACCTTAGGGGGTCAGGAGTGACCTTAGGGACTGAGGAGTGCACTTGGCAGGCTGGAGGCAGCACATCCCTCTCTGACCCTCTCCTGCCAGCACTGGATGCATGACTGGGAGGGAAACTGGAGCGTAAATGAGAGCTGTAAATCTGCCTGGAAGCTGTTGGGGAAGCAATCCCTGGAGGAGGCTGTATTGCTTTGGGTTGCTGTGCTCTAATTCTTAAAAGCTTTGGCCTGCAGATAAAAAGCTTAGACTCTAATCCCATCCTGGCGGAGCACTCCTACAGTGAGCAACTCAGAAACACCTTGCTCTTCAGCCTCTCCTCCCAAACACACTCTTCCTCCCCTCTCCATCCTGCCTCTCTGGCTCTGCCATTCTTCCTGGCTGCTGCACCTACTCGTCCAGATGATTTTGAATGGGGGCTGGGGTGCCGCACCCCTGGTGCCGCACCCACTGCCCAGCCCCTGACCACCCACACTTACCTGCCGCCGAGGACCCGGCTTGCACTCCAGGGAGGAGTGGTGATGCTCTCGGGTCCTTACCAGCTCTCCTCTCTCTCTCCGTCCCCATCCCTGACCCGCTGCAGGTGTCTTCGACAACTGCTCGCACTCGGCCAGCGACAAGGGCTGGGCGCTGGGCATCCGCGCCCTGCAGCTCAGCGGCAAGAAGGACGCCCGCTTCTTCTTCTCCCTCCGCACAGACCGGGCAGCCGCCGCCACTGAGGTGACCTCCCAGCACCGCTACCGCCCTGAGGCATGGACCCACCTGGCCGCCAGCTACAACGGGCGCTGGATGGCCCTCTATGTGGACGGGGTGCGGGTCGGCCGTGCCGGCGGGCAGGAGGGACCCCTGCACAGTGCCTTCATGTCCTCCTGCCGCACCCTGCTGCTCGGAGGGGACGCCTGGGGGACCACCCACGCTTTCCGGGGACATCTGGCTGGGCTGGCCTTGTGGCGCAGTGCCCTGTCCCAATCCCACCTCCAGCGTTCCTTTCTAGAGGAGGTGGCTGAGGGGACGGCGGGGCTGGCTCTGGCTGCTGGCTTCGCCGCCCCGGAGGAACGCTGGGTGCCTTTTCGGGAGGGTGCCTTCCCCCAGCATTGGGTGCTGCCGTCGCCACCGTCCCCCATCGTGCGGCCGCTGGGCCCTCCCGCCTGCGGGCAGACTGCCTGCGACAACGTGGAGCTGGTGTCGCACTACAACCAGCACTGGCCGCTGCGCAGCTGGAAGGTGGTGCGCTACCGCGTGGTGAACCTGGCGGAGGATGACGGCGGGCGGCCGACGGTCAGCTGGGAGCAGATTTGGCGGCAGCACCGCGCTCTGAGCGAAGCTTTCCAGCCCTACAACATCTCCTGGCAGCTCAGCTTGCTGGAGGTGCACAACTCGTCCCTGCGCCGGCGCGCCGTCCTGCTGGGCTGCGAGCCCAGCAAGGTGGGCAATGAGCGCTGCGACCCCGAGTGCGAGCATCCCCTCACGGGCTATGATGGCGGGGACTGCCGGAGGCCCGGCCGCTGCTTCTCCTGGAAGCGCCGCGACGGCGTCTGCCACATGGAGTGCAACAACATGTTGGACGACTTCGATGACGGCGACTGCTGTGACCCGCGGGTCACCGACGTGGCCAGGACCTGTTTTGACCCTGACTCACCCCAGCGGTAGGCGCGGGGCTTGTGGGGGGTGGTATGCTGAGGGATGGGATGCAGCCTTACCCCAACGCCTGCTCCGCACCTGGGTGTTGCTTCCAATCAGTGGCTTTCCAGTGTGAGGAAGAGGGGCATTTTCCCATGGGATTAGTGTGTTTGCCATCAAAGGAAGTAAATCCTCCGGTGTGACATGGCACTCCTCTGTGAAGCCCTGCCATTAAGCGTTTTTTTCCCCCTAAAATGATTGGAGGGTGATGGGGGGACACACACACACGCATCGCCACCCACACATCCTCTTTCCCCTGGGGGGTTTCCCGCTGCACAGCTGCCAGCCTCTGGTGACATGCCAGCAGGACTGTGCGCATCCCCAGGGTGGGCAGAGCAGCCCATGCAAAGGATTCTGCTTGCTCTCATCCCCTGCATGGCATGTAGTGGGGGAATTGCCACTCCCCACCCTCCCTGCATGTGTTTAAAGTCTGATTTCTTCATTTGTGTTCACAACGCTTTTCCTTGAGTGCTGGAGTGGGGAGAAGGAGGCAACCCAGTGGTGCTAGATGTGAGGTGCAGGATTTGGAAAGATGTGGGTACGTGTGCATAAGGCTTCCTGAATCTTGCCCCAGGGAGTGATGCCATCAAGGAGATTCCCTTGGTTGGAAGAGGATGTGTGCCTTTACTCTGTGCTGCAGGTGCAAAATACCTTGCAAAATCCACATGGACTTAAACCCCCGGAGCATCAACACACTGTGTTAAGGGACCCTTGCTCTCCCCAGGGGTTTTCAGAGTCAGCAGCCAGGGGTGGGATGGAGAGGAAGACCCATTCTTGTGCTGGCGGACCCCTTGTTGTTGGAAACAGTGTCCTTGGCGCAGTCGGTGGCTTGTACACACCTGCCCTCCTCTCCGGAGCCTCTGAAGTGCCGACAGCCCTGCTGATGGCTTCCAGCACTCAGGGCTCTGCCAAATGTACTTTCTGGATGGAGATGGGGAAGGGAAAAAAAAGTCATGGCTTTTCCTTTTTTTGTGTTATTTAAAGCCGTTTCTGTCTCAGTGTCAGAGAAAACTTCTCATTCCCTGCTGCTGGCTCCTGGTGACCGGCAGAGGTGCCACTGGAGCTGGAGCGGTACAGCGCAGATGGCAGCATCTGTGGAGAAAAGCTGCAAGGGAGGGTTTTAGGGACACATTTGTCCTTTGATCTTCTTTCTCCTTCACTTTTCTTTCCCTGGGCTGTGGGAGAAGATAGGCTGCAGCCATAAATCCCTTTTTCCCAAGCCTCCTTCTTCTCTCTGCTTCTTTCCAGGCAGAACACGGAGGGAGGAGGGAAGCAGTTTGGGCAGTGGTGATGGAGAGGAGAAGCATTTTCCCTCCTCTTCCTGCCTTCCTGGGTCTTTCTCACCCATACTTCAGTTGCCTGAGAAGACACAGGAGGAAGATGGGGAGCCTTTCTTCCAATGCATCCCAGCCACACAGAGAGGCATCACACCATGTCCCTGCCCAAGCAATCCTCCCCAGATGTTTTCCCACCTCTGGAAGTCTCTTTGGTGACAGCCACCGTTGCCACCCTGTGCCCACCTGTCCCTTTGTTTCCCATTCTGTGAGCCAGCATGGCAGTGCTTTCCTGATCACTGAGCAGATGAAAAGCCTGCACAGCAACTCTCCACTTGAGGTGGCCATCAGCACCCAACACCACTTGGCCTTGGCTTTGACTCTGTCCTTGCCTCTGTGTGCAGTTGGAGAAATATTTTCATCCTCAGACAAGAAGGGCTCCACCTTAAATTGAAAAAGGCCAAATTTTTGCTGGTATGAATCAGGGCTTCCATTTGTCAGGATTTTCCCCTGAAAGTTGGGAAAGAAAACAAAACAAAACAAAAAAACCCCTTGCTTCTGTGGGAAAGGAATGGGAAAATGGGAACACTAGGGAAATAACAAATCTTTTGCAATTTTCATTCCGCAGACCTCATTGGTCTGCACAGAGGACAAGAGTGATTGTTTGTAGGCTAAACTCTGAAAAATGGAATCCAGTGTGCTTGGCATTTGGGAAAGGAGGGGGCATGAGTTGAATCCTGCTGCCACTGAGGTCTTCTGAGCTGCTTTTGGCTGGCTTCTTCAGAGATCGCAGAAAAAAGGAGTCACTGAATGGTTTGGATGGGAAGGGCCTTTAAGTGCGTTGAGTTCCACCCCTCCTGCCGTGGGCTGGGACACCTTCCACTGGAGCAGATTGCTCAAAGCTCCGTCCCAGCTGGTGATGCTGGTGGGCACCCACCCTCCCTGTGCTCATCCCTACTGGGGATGGTTTCTGGGGAAGAATACATATGTTTGTGGGAAACTAGTAGTGTGGGTTTGGGAAAAACCAAGGTGAGCTTGTGCTCGCCAAAGAGCACGGCCAGGTTGGTGGTGGTCCCCCAGAATTGGTGGGTGAACCCCAAGGCACAGAAGCAGGGGACCTCTGCCTGAGGGGTTTTGTTCAGGCAGAGCTCCTACTGAGTGCCACTGCCTTTGCTGTAAGGTATTATATTTAAATGAACATTTATGAGGAGCGGGGCAGCTGGCAAACTTACAGAAGGATTTTTAGGGTGGAAGCCAAAATGGGAGAAATAACGCAAAATAAAATTTAACAAATTGCAGAAAGGCGGCACAATAGGAGCCAGGTGCTTTGATGTGAACAACAGCTCTGGGTCTGTAACTGGAGGAGAGCAAGCTGGCTGCTGCTCACCCAGATGTCTCTGCTTTCTCATCCCTGTGCCAGAGCTCAGGAGGGAGCTGTGACTTTGGGAGAGTTGGGGGAGAGGGAACCCCCACTGCAGGAAGTGATCCCTGCATCTCCTTTCAGATCCAGATGGCAAGACCAAAAATCTTGGGATCTTGTCTCGTGGATTAAATCATCTCTGTTTCATTTCATTTCAAGGCTTTCACAAAGAGTGGTTTGGATGTGAATGTTTGTTAGTACAGCCAAAAATAATTGAAATGAGAAAGCCACAGTGCAACTCTGGGCAATTTCTTACCAGCATTGTAGATAGATTCAATATATTTTGGTAAAGGGTCTCAATGCAGTGTCTTGTCCTTCACAATCGTAAGCACTCAAGCAAAAGCTTTTGCCACCTTAACACTTCCCTGATTTAAAATTCCCTCTTGGGCTGCAGCTTAGGAAGAGGTAAATTTAGAGGGAAGAGCTGAGGAACAGCGATGGCTTCAGTGCTTCTTAGCTGGTGAACATCTCATTATTCTTCCAGGGCTACACCTGGTGCCAGCTTATACCCTCACTCAGGGGAGGGAAGTGAGGTTTGGAAAGCAAGATTATTATTGTTTTTATTACAAGGGCATGTAGTGACAGGACAAGGAGGAATGGGTTTAAGCTGAAGGACGTCAGGTTTAGATTAGATATTAGGAAGAAGTTCTTCCCTGTGAGGGTGATGAGGCCCTGGCTCAGGTGCCCAGAGAAACTGCGGCCGCCCCGTACCTGTTCAAGGCCGGGTTGGATGGGGCTTGGAGCAACCTGATCTAGTGGAAGGTGTCCTGCACCTGACAGGGCTTTGGAATTAGTTGATCTTTAAGGTCCTTTCCAACCCAAACCATGCCAAGATTCTGTGAAAACTCTGGTGGGGATGGAGCCAACTGTGGCTGAGGCAGGAGCTGGGATAAGGGATGATGCTGAAATTATGGCAGTGGCCACCAGCACATCTTGCTGAGTCCCTCCTGCACCTCCTCCAGTAGCACATGGAACACGGCAGGTCCTGCTGGACTATGAGCCAGCTGGGCCACCATCCACGGGGGAAACCCACCAGTGGGACTATGCATTTGTGGCTGGAGTGAGACACGAGCAAGGGCTCAGGTGAAGAGCTGTGTGTAGATGTCCCTGCAAGGCACCCCAACAGCAGCCATGGGAAGCAAGTCACAGACTTCTCATTCACCCCTGGCCCACCTTATGAGGAAAAAGGGGACAGGCAACATCTGGAGAGCTGCTGACTGTCGTCCTTCACCCAGTCTTATCCTGATTTTAAGTGTTTTCCAGGAGTTGCTGGCGGTGCAATGTCAGGATCTGGAGTAAAATTTGCCTTGATTTTCTGCAGGCTCCCATCTTCTCGCAGAGCCTGAGTGCTGCTGTAATTGGTGCTCTTGGAAGGAAAGCAGCAACAGCTCATTAGCAGCAATTAACACTCAGCGAGGGTCCCCCTCGGGCACTTAGTCAATGAGAATCTGGTGTGTGACACAGTTAATGTGAAAAGAAAAAACAGAGGGGAGTCTGGAGAGCAAGTGGGTAAGGGCAGAGCTGCTGGGCCTTTCATCTTGCTGCCCAAAGTAATGGCAGAAATAACTGAAGTGACAAAAGGAAGTGAAAAACGATGAGGTGTCTCCAGTCTTGGTGGCCTCTGCTGGGATGGCCAAGGCTGTGATGTTAAAGTGTACCTGATTAACCAGACACTTGATGGGCTTTAATGCGAGCTTAGCTGGCCTCCCTCCTGAAGGAATGGTGCTTAATTGGGTTAAGGCTGCTTGGGAACCTCCTGCAGTTCAAGCCTTGTCTTCAAAAGCTAATCCAGATTAACCTCACCAAATGTCTCTGGTGGACAACCCCTGAGGAGGAAGGAATCACTCCCAGCTTTTCCCAGGCACTTGGGCAGCCTGTAGTGAGAAGATGTTCAACTGAATGTGGTTGGACCTGAGGGCATAGAGGGTGTCAAATTGAGAGCTGGTAAGGCAATGAGGCATCTTGGGGCCACAGCTGACCTGCCCAGACCTTAGTCCCAACCAGATGGTAAAACAGCATTCAAATGAGCTGCTCCCTTCCCCTTCTTCTTCCCTTGCTCCAGAAAACCTTAGCAGGTGTTTTTTGCTGTGAAAGAGGGTAGGTATATGCAAAGTTATTGCAAAAGTAAAAGCCTTGGGTACAACCTGAGCCCACTGGCTTCATTGCAGAGCACAGATTCAACTGGAGATGGTAGGTGTCTGCTGTTTGTGGTGGTTGGTCGCATGAAGGGTGGATGGAGAGGGTGTTTGCAGTGATTTTCAATGCCTGTGAAATGCAGAGTGGCAGAGACTATGTTGGTCCCATGAGGAACGCATGGTCAGGAGGCTCTCTGCTCAGGACCTGAGCTCTGACTGCTTTTGAGCTCCCTCTGGCACCTGTTGGAGACCTACTGGCACATGCCCAAATATTGTCCTGGTGTACCCAAAATGGCAAGCCGCAAGTGCTGGGCTGGGGGCTTGTAAGTGGTGAGCAGGGGCGTGCTTTGGGGACACCAGAGGTGGCAGTGATGGGTTCACTGGCTTCTGAGCTTGCTGCTTCTGCTCCCTAGTATGCCTGCTGGGGCTGGGGGAGTGCAGTAGTAAACTGCAGGACTTTTTGCTGGAGCCTGATGGTTTGTTGGTGGATGCTTTAAAGTTTCATGAGAGTAGTTTGAGTTAAACTCACTGAAAAACTTTTCCTTGTAGAAAAGTCCCTTCTCTCTGAGCATTCCTATGGATTAACAGCTTCAAAATTTAGCAAAAAGAGGAGGGAATGTCTTTGGTGGAGCCCATCACATCAGGTGGGCAGGATGTCTCCCAAGTCTCTTGCTTGTGATAGGAGCTGGAGGCTCTATCCATGTGAGTGAGCGTCAACCCACTCAGAGCCCTAGCGTGTGGGTGAAGGCCCAAGGTTTACTTTTTACCTTCTCAGACTGTTGGATAGTATGGAGATGGATATTCCCTCATGGAGAGTATTTGGCATGCTGCCATTCCTCAGTGACAGGAGCCCAGCAGTGGGATTTTGCTCCCAGGAGGGAGGACTCGGGATGGGGAGAGGCTGCATTGCTGGGGCAGAGGAGGTGTGGTGGGGGCTCCAGCATGGAGACTCCTCTAAAGGCACATGTGGCAGGCTAGGGTCTGACTCCTCCTGCCCAACAGCTGGAGGGCAGTGGGACTGCAGGAGTGACTTCTTTACAGAGGGAAATAACTAATCACTAAGGTGCTGCTGTCCAAGGGACTGTGCAGGCTCTTGGTAGCACTTTCCAAAGGTTCCATATGATACCTCCTTCTGCTGGGACCAGAGCTCTGTTGTGTTACCCCACAGAGCAGAGGAGTGGGGTTGGAAGAGGTGAACAAGAGTGTAGAGGCGTCCAGCTCCAAGGGGTGCTTCCCAGTCCCGTCCTGTTGATGTGCACAAATCTTCCCTGCTTTTTTCGGGTGCTCAGTTGGGAAACAAATTCACAGCAATGCACTCCTTTTCTTGCCAAGGTAGAAAGCTCAGGGGTTAATTTCCAGCAAGCCTCTGCAGGAAGATGAGTCTCACTCGCTCCCATAAGTCTTCCTATGAGCGTGGAGCTGCCAGGCGCTGTGTTCCTGGAGGAACCTGCCAGGTCCCCCCAGGGGTGACCACATCTCTGCGGGAGAGGGAGAACATGATCTGCGTGTGAGCGAGGGCACAGGACCCCTGCCCAGTGGCTGTAGGCAGCCCGGGTTCTTTCGGGGAAAACAGCTGTCCCAGATGTGAGCTATTGTTCTAGCAAACACCACTGACTTGGGGGCTCACTTGAGGGGGGCCGATTGTGTTGGGATGGCAATTGTGAAGGAACAGCGTGTGTCTGGTGGCTGGGAGGGGTCACTCTTTGTCAGGCCTCCCCAGGGCTCCTCCTCACCCTGCTGTACCCTTGCCTGTGGGTGGAGGACACCAGCTGAGACCCTGGCCAGGCCTGTGAGACCCCAAGAACCGAGGTGGCAGGAGCTTGGCAGCCGTCTGGAGGGACACCCCATCAGCTGGTGCTGATGGGGTCTCTAGGATGATTTAATCTGTGTTGGGTTGGCAGCCTGAGCTGCGGCCATGGGAGTCCTTAAGTGAACATACTGCTTTTAGTTTTCCTTGGCCCAGCCACCACTGTTATTTAGGAAATCAAATTGCCCCTTTCCAGAGGGTGATGGGGTGAGAGGGAATGAGTCCAGCATCACCCAAACCCACTGAGATGGTGTGAGGCAGAGGACTTGCTTCGGAGGCTTCAAGAAGGATGAGGATGCTGAATGTTTGTGACTGTTGCCTCCCAAGAGCTGTGCTTGGGACCAGAGGCACCCTTGGATTTTTTTTTCTTTTTTCCTGTTAATGTATGATTGTAACACTACAGAATTTCCCCAGTAAATTATCTTGTGTCCTTTTATATCTGTGAGGAAGGCATTTTTAGAACGTTGGCTTGTGCACTCTGTGCTCTGGCTGGGACACCCGGTTGCCAGGATCTAAAAATAAGTTGGAGGCTTGGGACATGGTTTTACCCTAAAAAAAAAAATATATATATATATGTATGTATATAAAAAGCAAGCTGGAGATGTTTGGCTTGAATTGATTTCCTTATTTCTTTTCTCCTTTTGCTCTGTCTCAGTCCCTTTCCTAACCACTATCAAGGCTGGAAGTTTTTGCTCTTCAGTGAGAATCTTGGGGTGAATGTAGCAGTTTTGGATCTTTTGGGAAGACTAGACATTTCCATCATTGTGAAGAGTGCATGAGGAGAAGCTTATTCACCACAGGACTGTGTGCTTCCCCCTGAGTAGTTAGCTCAATGCCCTGGGAACATCATCCTTGCTCAACGAATTGATCCACTGCTGTCAGGCCTGTTAAAGGGTCCTTATGCTGCCAGTGCCAGGAATCTGAACAGAAGTGACAGGCCAGGGACTGGAAAGGTGACACCCTGGATTTCTGCCTCCCTTTTATTGCCTTCTGCTGCTAGCCCATGCTGCCCTGGTGACGGATGGGGATGCCCACTGCAGCCAGCTACAGGCTGGTCTGGCACAGCAGAAGCTCTTCCCCAGCCTTGCAGCGTCTGTGGTGCCTTTTTTGCTGCCCCATTTGTCAGGGAGGCTGGATGAAGAAGAGAGACTGATTTTTGCTTGTCACCTAGGCTGTTTTTGGAGATGAACTCAAGCTTGGGGTTCTGCCTTCTGCATTGATGCAGAAACCAGTTTGTGGTCCAGCCCCTCTTTGCCAGCCATGCCTTCTGTCAGGAGGGGTTCACACTGCCTCCTGATACACATTAGTCCATGTTTCTCTCCAGCCTTGAGTGATTCTAGCGCAGATCTCCACACACGCCCTCTCCCGAGGCCTGGTGCTGAAAGTCTTGTGCAACAGCTCTTTGGCTTTAGGCAGTGTAAGGCACATCCTCATGCCACATATACTGCTGGGTCACCTTCACCATGCTTCCCCAGTTCACAGCTCTCCCTCTTTCCGACTAGCTCTCTGAGATCTGTCCTGTGGGAGAGGAAGAGACGCTTGGGAAGAGAGGGCACTTGCTTTCCTTTGAACAGCAGCGGAGCTGTTCTCTGAGCCCCGTGAGGAATAGTGTGTATGAGTAACTTCTCTGAGCTCCATTGAAAACCCTGCACAGCAGAGATTGCGTCTTTCAAAATGTTTGCAAACACCTGCCTGTGCTGTGGGCAAAGGTAATCATCAGCTAGGGAAACTGAGGCACAGAAATCTTGGACATCTTCCCTGCAGTCGAGCAGCAATGAGGTGCTGCCATTAATGCCAGCATCTGACCTCCTGCCCCCCAGTCCCTGGATAGGGAAGAGAGGCATTTAATGAAAGGAGATGGAGGGGCTCTGTCCTGGCTAAATGCAAGGAAGAAAGTTGCACAGTTCCCCTGTGTCTGGAGGTCTTTAATGAGCCTCCTGCACTGAGACACTGCTCAGCCATGTGAAGCCCACGCAGCACTGGGGGAGACCAGGAGAACTGCACCCACTGGTGTTATCCCCTCTTCCTTACCTTAGCAGATTGTGAATTGCACTACAAAAATCGATAGGGAAATTTGGGTTCCTGGCTACCCTGAGTTGTGTTCAAAACCATTAAGGCCTCCCTAAGCCTGGAACGTTGCTTTATCTTCTTGTTGCAGGCAAAAAGTAAGAGAAAACTGATTTATAGATCTGTTCTTGTTGGTTAGGTGGGACAGGGCTGATCTCTGCAACCTTAGGTGAAAAGACCTGTAAAACTTGGTCTTGGCATGAGATGGTTTTTTTATTTTGCTTTGAAACAAACAACCCATGCAGAAAGGGAACCATCCCTGACTTTGTTTAGCTTGGAACCTGCTCTAGAATAACTCTTCACTGTTGAGTTCTGCCTCCCAAAACCGCACGGGGCCGCAAATATATTTCTCCAATTCCCCTGGTGCTGCTCACTTGCCTTCTCTCCCACACACTGTGTAACTCCAGCCAGCACTGGCATTTCCAAAAGGAGGTGAGTGCTTACCCTGTGCCGTGGATAGCAAGTTTCTCCCAATTTGTTGGTGGGTGCTGGAGCTGGGATGCTTCCTGTGCTGGGCTTTGGAGGGCAAGGCTGGGCTCCCCTCCTTCCCTGAGCTGCTGCTTCACTGCCTTTCTCCCAGGCAGGGCTCTTTTCCTTCCCCTGAATGGTTCCAAACAGGATCTTTAACTCCTTCTTTTGAATTTTTTTTTACTAGCTCCCTGCAACTACAGCTCTTTCTGTGTTTTCAAGGATGATGTCTCGGAGAAGTTGTGGCTGCCCCATCCCTGGAAGTGTTTAAGGCCTGGTTGGACAGGGTTTGGAGCAACTCAGTCTAAGGCAAAATGTTCCTGCCCATGGTAGGGGGATGGAATGAGGTGGTCTTTCAGGTCCTTTCCAGCCTAAACCAGTCTGTGATACTTGAGCATGGAAGTGGGAGACACATGACTGGGGTGGAAGCAGGTGGGCACCTGCAGTGTTTGTCTCCTTTGCTTATTCCATTGATGAGGAGGAGAAGTAACAGCCTGTAGCTCTGAACTCTCTAATTGCTGCTTCACTGGGTTTTTGAAGGGGAAGGTTAGAGGGATCATGAGAGCAGATGTCCCTTTGAAATTTGGGAATTTTCAAGTTCTTGGGGTTTTTTTCTGATTTATTCTAAGAGGTCTTGCCATGACCCTCACCCAGCCCTGCTGTCCTGCACACGCATCTTTGGATCTCCTCTTTGTAGTGCCAAACCCACAGTTTGGTTTCAAACAGAAAAAAATCTTGGGCCTCTGTGTTCCTGCAGGCTCACAAAAAAGGCAGCCAGAGAGGAGCTGCTCCAGTGATGGGAAAAATGGGGAATAAGTGCAGCCTTGTGCTGAGCCTTGGTAGTCCTTGGAGAGCTGTTGGGCATGGTGACCCTAAATATGTGCCCTAGTTGGAGGAGGGGGGCTTGAGTCAGAGCTCACAAGCTCGGTGGAATAAATATCAGAGTTTAGCCTGTCCATTGCTTCCAGGATTACTTCTTAGCAATTAGTGCATTCCTTTGGAGTTCACTCCTATTGATGTTTTTGATATGCGTTCACCCCAGACAAACCAAGATTTCTGCCTGGGAGTTTCCCTGGAGGATTGTCAGCTGGGAGCCTGTAGGTTGAGTTTCAACCCAAGAGTCTGAGGGACACGTGTCTTTTCAGCTCCCGAGGAGCTGTCCTGTGAGCAATGGGTGCATCATCCGTGAGAGATGGCCCGTGCGTGCTCCGCTCCCACCGTGGGAGCATCTGGGAGCCCGGCTGTTCTCAGAGAGTGGCTCTGCATCATAGCCTGGTCTAATGAAAGACATCCCTGGACCCTGATGGGGCTCAGATGGGCTGTGTGCTCTAAGATGATCTCAGCCATGAGGAAATGGTGAGCCTCTCCAAGGAGGAGATGGCCATGATTCACTTGGATAGAAATAGAAAAGCCAAACAAGCAAATGGAAACTCCCTATTGACCAGGTTCCTGCAATTTAAATGGGTTTTTACTACCTATTCCTGTATTCATTTGAAAATCATATGCATTTACTCATACACACTACAATCAGATAGTTTTTAAGCCATTAAGGCCCATTGGGTCAATAACCAGCATTTTCAAAAATCTATTAAATTCCCATTTCCGTGGAAATAGAGCTTTTACAATTGATCATGGCTACCGACTCCCATTAAAATAAACCCTAAATGCTATCAACTCCCCCAAGATGTAGAGCACTAAAAGACAGTTTGCCAGGACAAATTTATCCCAGGGGAAAGTTGATGGCCCATTATGCTTAAGCAACATGAGAATTGTCATATAAGTCAGGAAGTTTGTGGGACTTGCATGGATTTGCCCTCCCTGAGGGGGTGAAAAGGAAGGTTCATGGGTTGAATCGCTAGTGCTAACACAAGCTCAAACCAGGCTCCTGCAGGAGATTTTTGGGGAACATTTAGCTTATTTTGGATTAAATTTCAAGTGTTTAATGACTTTGGTTGTTTGGCAGAAAGGAATGAAGATTTGGGGCTGAAGTGCTGTAAGAAATGCTAAATTTGTGGATCGATTCTTGGTAGCACAGGGTTTCCTGTGTTGCCTAGGTCTGCACAGCAGAGGTCCTCCAGCCCTCTGAGCATCTCCGTGGCCTCCTCTGGGCTGGCTCTGACAGGTCCACATTTTCCTTTTGCTGCAGTTTTGGGACCCCCAGTTCTGGACCACTGCAGGTAGGGTCTCACAAGAGCAGAGCAGAGGGGAAGAATCCACTCCCTTGTCCTGCTGGCCACGCTTCTTTCCATGCATGGCAAGCAAGGTCTGTGCCAGTCCTAAAACCGGAGCAGAGCAAGCCTGTGTGTGTCCCTGCTGAGCACTGGGGTGGACGGCTACAGCTCTGGCAGGCCACCCCCTGGAGGTGACCCAAAGGCCTGGGACCCCTTGATGTGCCTGTTGTCTCCTCTGAGAGCAGGCAGCGGTTTCCAGGACATGCACCAAGGAAAGAGCAATGCAGAAGAAAGGGGTCCCAGCCCTGTCTCCCGTGTCTTGGCTTGGCAGAGCAGCACGGGGAGCTTTGTGATCCAGCTGTCCTTTTGGATTAGGGCTTTGCTGCTTGCCGTCTCTGCCAGACAGCAGCAGCTCTCAGGATGCGAGCTGCCTGCCGACGTCAGCTCAAAGCTGCTGTGCCCCTTGGAGGAGAGGTCAGGTAGTCCCTGCCGAGCCAGAGGCCATGCTTCCCTTGTTTGTCTCCTTTCATGCCTCCTTCAATCAGCTTCACTGCAGCCTTCTGCTCCCTCCCACAGCCCTGGATTTCTTTGCTGTGTGTGCCTGCTCCTGACCCAGCGCTCCTCTTCCTGCTGCTGTTGTCTCCCCAAGACCTTCCTTGCTGGGGATGATGTCTGTGCTGTGGGGCCATGTCTACGTGCTTCCATGAGGCCACTGTGCAAAGACTCCCCTTCTCCTGCAGCAATATGGTGATGTTGGGTGGCATTTGTGATGAGAGTGGAGGAGGCAGTGCAGTGAATTGGTCCTTTCCTCCTTAAGAGAGTTTAATTTGAGGCAGGTGGAGAGGAACGTGTGCGTTCCTGTTCCTGGATGGAGTGTAGACAGCTATCCCTAGAACAAGTGTTGTGGGACTTTCTCTTTTAATGGATTCTGTGTCAGGCAGCAGGACCACTTGGGGTCATTGGTGGTTGGCCTTGGTGCTTTTTGCAATGCAGGACTGACTCCTCCAGGAGCTCAGGAGACACTGACTACAGGTCTATCAAATAGCCATGAACATCAGCATTCTTTGTTTTTTTGCAAACTGAAAAGCAACTTGAACAAAATGCTGGTGTCTGAGCACAAAAGAGCATTTCTCAAAAACCTTACCTCCTCCTAAGGTATCCTAGGGCTGGTGGTACCTCAGTTGTATCCAGGAAGCCTACGCAGGCACATGAAGATGTGCTGGGATTCCCAGCAGAGCCATCCCAAGAGGCCCTTGGACAGGCCGTGGTGCCCATCACATGCATGGCAGCTCGTAGGTGAGCGAGGCAGTGAGCACCTCAGGGTGCAAATATCACCAACCCAGTGTTTTTCCATGATCCAAGCACCTGATGCATGTACATGCCCCACTGGCACCGGTGTCCTGAGGGTGCCCACCATGCTGTGAGGGCACAGCTGGGGGTTAACCTCTCCTGAGGCTTATTCTCATGTATTCGACACAAGTGTGGGACCATCCTTGGTCCAACCCTCAAAACATGAGCACCAGCGTGCCACGTACAACCTGCCTTATAATTGGTGCCTGCCCTCTTGCCCTGCACGTAAGCTGTCAACAGAGCTGTAACAAGATCCAGAGAGGAAAGCAGCATGTGGCAGAAAAGCAAACAGTCTCTGGGCAGGCTGATAGGGAGGAATTAACACAGCTTTCCTAAAGTCAGGTGTCCTGTTCTGATGCCAGAGGCAAAGACAAGTCCTTGATGCCTGACCGTGGCTTTGCTCTATGTTAAGGAGAACATGGAATGGTTGTGGAAGTCCTGTCAAATGTCTCTGAGTCAGGATCAGAGGGGCTGTCTCCAAGGGGCATCTTACAGTACGGATTGACCTTCAAACCAAGATGATAAGGCCAGCAAAGCAATATTTGAGTCATTTAAGCTCTGAGTCATCAGAACCTGGTTCTTATGGGTGACTTCAGCTACTCAGGTGTTTGTTGGAAGAATGATACAGCAGCTCACAGGTCATCCATAAAGTTCCTGGGGTATGCAGAGGACTGCTCCTCTTACAAGTGTTGGATGTGCCAACCAGGAATGAGGCACTTCTGGACTTGCTGCTCACAAACCAATAATACTTGGCTTGTAATAGTTGGGCTAATGGTAGTCTTGCCTGCAGTGATCACAATATTATGGAGTTTGGATACTGCTGTGGTGCTTGTGGTTAGTGTAAGACAAAGGTTTTAGATTATCGAGGAGTAAATTTCAGCTTGCTCAAAGCTCAGTTGGGAGAGATTCACTTCCATGGAGGCTAAAGAAATGAGTGCTGGGAGTTTTCAAGAACACTCTCCTAGAACCACAAAAACAGTTCATCCCCTCTAAAAGTAAGAGAAGCAGGTGGGAACAAGTCTTTAGAGAGGACAGCCAGGTCAGCCTGTCTCATTGTGGTCTTTGTTCACCCCCTTAGACATCACTGCATGTACCATATCAGCTGTTCTCCAGTCATGTGTCCTGTGATCAGTCCTTCTGGATCCAGGGTGCCATTTCCCCTGCAAATGTGTTACATCCGCCAAGTTTGATTTATCTATGAATGTTTGTACTTCTGTACTCTTCCCGTTTGCTTTTTGCCCCTTGCTCTGTCCCAGGTCCCAACTTTCAGAGTTGGGACTTGCCACCTCCCCAGTGGTCCATCTTCCCTCCTATCCAGTCCAACTGACACTTCAGCCCCCATCCAACCACTTCCACTTTTATTTATCTTTTTGTCTTGAGCTCTACTCCACTACCATGTGTTTAAACTTGGATGAAGTTGGGGACCATACTGTAATTTTGTCCAGGGATGCATCTCAATTATACTGACCTTTGGCTCTACTTTCCCTGCTCAGCAGATCTGCTTCTTCCTTCTTTTGCCTTTATTTCTAAAAGGATCTTCTACTCCTTGTTTTCACTGGAGTCAGCTTGATTTCAGGGAATTCCATTTTGCCCCATTCTGCTTGACAGCTCTGATGCAGCACTGTCTGCTGTTCGATCCTGCTTTTCAATTCTTCATTCAAGACCTGTGTTCATCACTCCGTTTAAGCTGATCTGAATCAACTCATTATAAGTTCAGGCCAAGTTTTCTTTCTCTCATCTGCTCTTCCATAATTTCTACACTGCTTACCAAAACCAGGTCTAAAATAGCATTGCCTTTGGCTGATTCAGTGATGATTTAGTGAAAAACTTTTTAGCCAACACTTCCAGGAATATCTGGGCCATGCCATTGTTAGCAGCACTTATTCTTCAGCCTATCTCGGGGCAAAATGCCCTGCAGGCTTTCTGGTCTAACACTAATGTTATTGTCTTTTTTTCCCAAATCTGACCTCAAGATGTTGCGTAGTACTCTGATGTAACAGGGCTGTGTGCTGGCAATCTGCAGCCTCTGCAGCCTTCTTGCTCCCTTTGCCCTGTAAATCCACATGGAAAGGTCACAGCCTTGAACCACAATGTGTCTTTTGGGTCCCATCTGCAGCTTTTGCCAGTGCAGCTCTCTGACCCTTCAGCATCTGCTACTGCTTCAGTCCCACACTCACACGTGGAGATTGAGAGCTAACTCTGAATCCAGCAGGACTTGCTCATACATAAGGGAACCTCCTGATCCTGAAGGATCCTGTTATGCTGTCACCCTCTTTGACATCTTGGTACAGAGCCAATCGTGCAAAACTTAAACTGTGCTGCCAGTGATGGCTGCTTCCTAGGCAGCTGTTCTACTCGTGCTGTCAGTGCCTCAGAGGTGGATTTTTTCAGGCATGTCCAAGAACTGCGTGATGTCCTCATCCCTTGTGGACTCAAATGCTCTTTGGCTGGAGTCCAGCACCCAGTGATGTTGATGAAAGACTCCTGAGCACTACAGAGGGTATTATTCCAGCAGTGTTGTGCTTCCCGTGATCCCAGGGGAATGTCTGGCTGTTTCTCAGCCTTCCCTTCACGTCTTGCGTGTGTTTTGTGCCTGGCTGTGTTACCAAAGCCTGTCCAGATGAGAGTCGTTTGGATGTTGCTGCCTTGTCAAGTTGTCATGATGCTGGCAGAGATGTTTGTGGCATACCAGCAGAGTGCTGGACTGGAGTCAGAGCTCCTAGATGCAGTCATGGGGATGCAAGTAGTCTTAGTAAGTACAGAAGGACTTAAAAACACAGCATCCCCCCAGCTGCATTAATGCCAGAAATTTTGGGGCATTTGGTAAACCCAGAGTGTGAGGCAGCTGCGGTTACAAGAGTGACCACCAGCCTCATCTGGAAGCAGACTAAGTAATGCATCTAGGCTCTGTCTAGTGTGGCAAGCTGGCACCGTGTTTACACTGTTGTGGTGGGCTTTGTCTGCCCGTGGTGGGGGAGAAGGGAGGCAAGGCTGAGATGTGATGAGAACAGGGGTGAAGGTTTCCAAATTCTAGCAAGGAAGATTCATTTGTGCAAGCAAAGAGCCCCACTGAGGCTTGGAGGCTCAGGTCTGGAGGCTTGTATCTTTAGACCTCCTGCTGAAGAGTCACCATGAAGAGGAGTCCTTTGGTGGGCCAAAATGGAAGATATTCACTTTGGCTCACCATCTGGAGAAGCATCTCCCTTCATGGATGATAAGGAGAATTTAGAGATTCTGCTCTCCCAAAATGTTCATGCCGTTTGAATCAGCACCTGTCTTCATGGATTGAGCTGTGCAGAGAGAAGGTTGCTGTGCTTATCATTAACCCTTTGCAGCCTTGGAGAAATGTGTTACCCGCACACTAAGAATGTTATTGGCAGACTGGTGCTCATTTCTGGGAAGTCTGAGGGATTCCTCATTTGTCAAGCAGAGGTTTGGGGGAAAAGGGAGCCTCTGTGCTTGCAGGGAGCAGGAAGAGGAATTTCCTTGCGGTGGTTGAAGGACATGAAAGCAGAGCCAGGAATCCCCTGTGACTTCTTTAGGCTGTATGGTTAGCTGGAGCTGGCTGACTCTCAAGTATTTTCCAGTTGTCCACGGAGGGCACTTGGACAGCTTCCACCCAACCCCACTCCCACATCTCCCCAGAAAGGTCTACAGGGAAAAGACTCCTATTTTTGAATTGCAGTGGAATTCCTGTGGCATTACACACTTCACCCTTTGCAGTATCCAGAGAATTAAGTTTGATTTATGGTACTGCAGGGGGGTATGTGCTGGCCTTGCTTTTCATTTAGAGGTGCCATCTTTTGCCTCTTGGTGGTCACGGCCACATCATGTCCCCAAGGCTTTCTGTTCTGATGTCATTGTCACTAAAATGTGGCACTCTTGCTCCTCTTCTCCCACCTTGAATCATGCCAGGCTTGTTTTACAGCTTGACTGTGCCTTCAGCTGCCCCATGGATTAGCAGATCCTCTCCTTCCTCCCACGTGTGCACCTGCAATGGTCCTGTTGTTGCTACCAGAAATTTTTGCTGGAAAAGCTGCAACCTCTCAGTCTCTCCCAGGTACATCAAGTCTTCTCCTTTGACCAAGACAGCCCAGAACCTGACTTACAACCATGGTTAGGAAGATGCTGTCTCCTCCATGGGTCAGGACAAAACTTTCCAAGGAAAAGCATGAAAAAAGAATGTGAGTTCTCCAGGGAGGTCTGCGATCATGGGTGGAGTGGGATTTTTCAACTGCTCAGAAAGAACGCTGTGGGTCTTTAGACTTTAATAAGGTAAGATCCAGTGCAGTAAGAGTTTACCATGCAAATCTACAGTCATTTGATGACTTTCCCCTTTGCTATGATGGAGTGACACAGGGAAGATGGACCAGGACTCCAAGAAGACAATGGACAGGTAGCAATGGACACAATTGGGAATGTGAGAAATCTGGATTAGCCATTAGGAATTATTTTTAACATGAGGATGCTTAAACACTAGAATAGGTTGCCCAGAAAGGTTAGGAAACTACTGTCCGTGTGGCTTTTCAGGCCCCAGCTGGACATGACCTTGAATAATGTGATCTAATTAGACCTGTTTTGAGCAAGGGGGTAAGAAAGGCCTGTGGAGATCCTCTCCATCTGCAGCTGAGTCTCTGGTTCCGTTATTCTGTGGTGACAGAATAATAGAATTTCTTTTTCTTTTCCTTTCTTTTCCTTCTTCAACAGCAAGAAGCACCATAGGATGACAGGTGGTGCTTCTTGTTATGTTCTAGACAAGTCAAACAGGATGCAGTGTGGTGCCTTAGGGTCAGATCATCAAACAGTGTCACTCAGCACACCTTTGAGCCAGTATCACCTGGTGGAAGGGAGTCCATCATTTCTGGACTCATCCCTTCAAACACCATAATTCTGGATGGTGTTCATTCCCACACTCATGGCTAATAGTGTCATTGCATAGCACTCCCATCCCTAATCTCTCTCTGCTGTTGCACATACTCTTCTTGCAAGCTCCACTCTCCCAGGGCTGCAAGTGCTCCCCGGGTCCGGGTGGTATCAACATGCAGCTGGCTGCTCGCCGCTGAGCTTTGGATGCCCTTGGAAAAGCATTCACTTTTAATCTGACAAACCTGACGTCCCATCTTTATCTCTTCTGTCCTCTGCCCTGTTCTTTTGGGTTGGTTTGGGTTTTGCTCCTCAGCTGATAGCTGTACCTTCATGTATCCTTCTGTCCTTCCTTCGTGCCTCCATGTTGGTTTGCAGTGCCCATCCTGCTGCAAATATCATCTAGTTTGGAATACTCTAGTCTTGTAGGCATTTGAAAACAATTTGGGAAGCAGAGGAGAGTGCTGTCATTTAGGCTGTTTGTGGAGACCAAAGGCTGCTCTGCCTTCCCCCCAGGGAAAATCGCAGAAGCACCGAAAAAGAGGGAGATGATAACCTTGGCAGGAAGCAGAAGGCTCAGATGCCAGTTGGGTGCTCCTTATCTAACCTCAGGATGCCAATAGGAAATGTGGATTGAGGGGAATTGGGGTTGCCCATTCTAGAATTGCCCATTCTTGTCTTGCTCGCGTCTTAGGGAATGTTAGCAGAATATTTGTGCTTTCTGTGCCAAAGGAGGTAAAATTGGGGTCTTTTCCTCTCCTTGCCCATCCAATCCATCTGAGCACCTCTCAGCGCTGGGGCTGCTCCATCTAACCCTTACACATCCCTGAACCATACAGATCTCTCAATGGAGGAAATTACAGTTATTTATAATTAAGGCTTGACAAAAAATGTTGCTAATGTCAAGGGAACGGCAGGCGACAGCCAGAAAAACATCATGTCTCCAGAAGAGGGGCTGCAGGAATATCCCTCTGAATAGGGCTGACGTCGGCTCTTGGAATTTGGACAGCCTGGAAGGCTTTGGGGCTATTTTTCCGAGATATCATAAGTCAGGAATTGGTGTTATTTTTAAATCTGTGTCCCCCGAGCAGCTCTGATGAGTGAAGGAGACTTTCTTTCCCCCCTCCCCCTCCTTATGCTCTATTTCTATGAAATTTTTGCTTCTATTCCTTCCGAGTCATGCCACAAGTATGTCCTTCAGGTTTGTTTATTCTTCTCACTATCTATTCCTCCCGGCCTGCTCGTGTCTTGGTTGGGTTGAAGGGATGGCGTCAGCGTGGCGCGTGTCTGGGATGCTCAGGCGAGACATCACAGAGAAGAGATCGAGTTCTCCTAATTTGTCCTTTCCGGTTGGGAGAGTTTTCTCTCCACAAGCTGATGTGGCTGGGGAAAGTGTTCTGGGAATGCTACTTTGTGGTGGGAGATCTTGGGGCCTGGTGAAGACAAGCTGGTCATCTCATCTCACCACATAGTCCAGCCAAGATTTTTCTGAAGTAACTGAATCTTCAGAGCTCCTGGGAAGGTGGGTGAGATGCCTCCAGCCTGGCGTGGCCTTTTGGGGCTGATTGGTAAGGGAGATGCAGTCACAAGATCCTGATTATCTGACACCTCCTAAGTCAGCAGTGACTTTTGAAAGCCTCTGCTATTCCAGGTCCAGGGAAATAGCCCTTGGGTTTACCCAGTTCCCTTCCCTATGCCATCCCACTCTAGTTTATTTCTGGAATCCTTTATTTTTTCATTTTTTCCTCCTTCTCTTTAATTTGCTGTAGCAACCTCTCTCTTTCTAAACAAGCCTGCTGGTGTAACAACTCCTCTAGGGATCTTGCCATGTCAAACAGAGTATTTGCACATCTCATTAGTTTCCTCTCTCACTTCACATCTTGGATGGGAACATGCCTTTTTCCCCTTAGCACATGCTCCATTCTGCTGTCCCTCATCCCATGTGATGAGGAATGCACTCCTGGGCATCCCTGCTAATGGACACCACCAGGAGCAGCTTGTTCAAGCAGAGCTGGTGGTCCTCCATGGTGAGCCCAGTGTAAAGAAATGATTGTGCTCCCTTCATAATCTACCCCTGCAGCTCAAAGATGCCAACTGCTCCTGGAAGCATGGGAATAAGTGAAATGCTTTCCACCACCTTAATGTTGCTGTTGGCCTCATGCTGCAGGTTTAGTCATTCTTATGACATATTTCCACAATGGTGTGTTTCCATCGTCATTGCGCAGTGATGTATTTAAAGCCTTTCCATGAGTTGTTTTTTTCCTTGCTCAGAATCTCTTGAATGAATGGCTTCACAAACTGTGGGTCAGGGTCTTCAGGTTTTGAAGACTTAGAGACAAGTCATAGAAATGTGGAGATGATGTCTGCTACCTGTCCTAATCCTGTCTCAGCCCATGAGGTCAATGGCACAGATGGTGAAAATGATAGTACTTGGTTTATAGAATTGTAGATTAGAGAATCATAGAACATCCTGAGATGGAAGGGGCCCACAGGATCACTGAAGTGCATTTAAAAGAGTACCAGGCATTTGCAGCACAGTCCAAGGTCTTACAATTACATTACTATTATTATTATTATTACTGTTGATTATTATTATTGTTGCTGATATTAGGTTAGACCTTGATTGTTTTGCATAGCTGAGGACATGAACTCCCTAAAGACCAATGCTGGAACTGTTGGTGTGCTGGTGAATGTGATAAAGGCATTTGACCTGTGCAGAAGCAGCCACACTGAGGGAAGAGTGAAACCTAAATTTCCAGGCTGCTGGATTTTTTTTCCTCCAAGCACTGAGATATGCCACATTGTGACGGTCGCTTCAAGGACACTCAGACATGGCCATGGGTGTTACTGCTCTGCTGCAATGCCTGGTGCCTACCCACCTCCCCCAGCCCATTACCTTCCTGTGGAGTTTAGAAATGGCTGTCTTGGATATCCCCATTCCAGTAATTTTTCTGCTCCTGCAACTCTTTGTTCCCAGCTCTGAAGATGGGAGGAGAGACAGCCAGCAGAGTTATCAGGAGACTTTCCCCACTAAACTTGCCCTTCGATAGATCTGACTCCAGAGATTACCCTCTCCCCATTAAGCTTATTTTGAGAGATCTTGTTTTTCCCCTGCTGGCTCCTGCAGACATCCCAGAGCTCCTCTGAAAGATTCAGATCATGTGCAGAGGGACAGATTGATGTGGAGAGGGCCCAGCTCAGTGCTGGAGAGACCCAGGGAGAGCAGAGCTGCAAGAGACTTTTTTTTTAAATTTTTTGAGCAAATTGCAAGATACCTTTTGCTCATGCTCTTCCTTGTGCAATACACGGGGTTGTGTCTTGATGAGAGATGTGCCTGTGCACTGCAGGGACACCCTTGTTTTTGCCATGTACTGCCATCTCTGGCATACTGGTTTTCCGGGAGAAAAGGATGGAGTGGAAGTACAGATAGACTAGAGAAGGTGTAGAAGAGATTTCTTGGCTCCAGCTGACAAACCCTCTCTGCTCTCAAGAGTAAAGTTTGATGTCCATTCCTGTTCTGCCCTGTATCAGGGCAACCCCTGAGAACCCCTTGTTAGAAACAATTGCAGTTCTGGATTCATTTTTCTCTCCCTCCACCTCAAATTCTGCTTTTCTGATGCCAAACCCCTCTCTTTTCCCTATCAGGACCAACCTCTGTATTTCCTTCCTTCTTTCACATTTTCTCCTCCTGTTATATCCCTATTATTTTATTTTGTGGGGCTTCTTTTATCCCTGTGGTTGGAAAACCTTTTCTGAGAGCAGAACCCACCAACAAAGCTACCGTAAGTAGCAAAACTTCTTCAGGCTTGCATGAGAGCCTTCCACCCCCACCCAAACCCCTCACTAGCAGAACCTGTACCCTACAGAGCAGAGCTCGCAGTGCCATGGGACATCCTGTTGAAATGCTGAATTTTTCTGTGCTTTAAAATGCTGTTGGTTTCAGAGAGCTGAGGATGTCTCCAGGTGTGCTGCACCCTCTGTAGGATGTCTGTGGATGGCTCCTGCTTTTCTCCCTCGCTCTGCTGGAGTGTGTGCTATCTCGTCTCCCTTGTCCTTGCAGGGCGTACATGAGCGTGAAGGAGCTGAAGGAGGCTCTGCAGCTGAACAGCACCCATTTCCTCAATGTTTACTTTGCCAGTTCGGTGAGGGAAGAGTTGGCTGGTGCTGCCACTTGGCCGTGGGATAAAGAGGCCCTTAGCCACCTGGGTAAGTAAGTTATCCTGCTCACGGGGTCTCAGGATTGTGGGGTTTCCTCTCTCTTCCTTGACGTGGCAAAGAGAGGTGCATGTGCTGTGCCTCAGCATTGTGGGTGTTTGATAAGAAGGTCATGGTAATGGGGTTTGGGTGTTCCAACAGCTGCTCCTGCGAGGAAAGGAGCTGTTCCCTGTGTCCATGTGGGTAAGAGTTCAGATACACACTGACAAGGGACTTCAGCATTGCTGTGAGAAACTTTTGATGGCGAAGGTAGTGAGGCAGTGGGACAGAGAGCTTGGCTGGGACTGCATGTTTGCCATCAGTGCAGGCTCTGGAGAGGGTCCTAGACTCACATTTGGCTTCTCCAGGACCTTCCAGGTCTAACTTTTAGGGTTCTGGAGAGAGTGAACTTCACTCTGCAGCATGTAATAGCAGACAGACACAAAGCAGGAGTGTCAGTGTGTTCAGAGCTGAGATGCCAGATTTCAGCAGCTGCAGGACTGCCCAGGCAGCAACCAGAGCTGGCCACTTCCAAACCCAGCTGCAAGCGTGAGGATAAGGATCAAATTTACCATGTTTTTAGAATTTGGCCTACCACCTGCTGGAGGCAAGGTTCTCCTCAGCCTCAGTGGATTCAGAGCAGACCCTTAAGGTCATCAGTCCTTGTAGGCTGCAAAACAGCCAAGCAGGCAACTGGTTCCCTAGAACGTGGCTGTTTCGTGCATTTTCTGCTATTTCTGTTGTTTCTCTTTTTCCTGCATCTCCTACCACCTCTTCAGTGTCCAAGTTTTCTGGCAAAACCCTTTACACTTTGCAGTCAAAATGTTTAAAGTGTTTCTCAGTAAGTAACCAGAAATAATTACTCCTGACACCTGCACAGCAGACCTAGACCTTCTGCTTTTACAAGTGTGTGATGTTCAACCCTGAAAAGTTTTACACTGCTGCTAAAGACCTGTTTTAAAATTCCTTTTTGCCAGTTTCCCTCCCTCAATGAGTTTCAGGGCTGTTCTTTCAAAATCATATTGCCACAGACGCTTGTTGAGGAAGGCAAATCTCCATGAAATTTATTCTTTCAGCTTCCAGAAATCACTTCCAAGGCTCAGCTTGACAATCATCTGACTGCAGCAAGTCCTTCAACCACACACGTTCTCCTCAGTGCCCTCCCAATGGCTTACAAGAAGTTGTACAGAGGGGTGGTTGGGGTGACTGGTCTCATCAAAAGCTTGCATTTAGCTCCAGTCTCTGTGCTTTTGTCCAGCCGGGGATATGAGAAGTGGCACCATCTGGAAATGTTGGATCAGGATTTTAGCTGGAGATTCAGGGGAAAAGAGGTGTTGTCTTGACTCTGGTGCCAGAGTTGTGAAGTATGAAGCTGGATCTGAACTTCTTTGAGGCTCTGGCAAGGACTGAAGACTTTGGTTCAAGACTGTCCTCGGTTTTAGATTTAATGAGCTTGGGAGGGTGGGCGGCAGCCTCTGTTCTCCGTAAACAGTGAGCTCCACCACATCATCATTTGCTTTGTACCGTGCACAATGTGTGCTATTGTCCAGCGCAGGAGGAACTTGGGACTGAGGAGGCCATCAATGGCCTTTGACAAAAACTCTCACAAGACGCTGCTGGAGAATCTGAGTAGATGTGGAAGTGAAGCAGTGAGTAAAGAGCAAGGAAAACCTTGAGGGAGTTAATGTCAGTTTGAGAAAAATTCCTGAGCTTAAGGACCTAACGGTGTCTGGGGTGGAGACAGGTCTATACACAAGAGAGGGGTCTGTCTCCAAAAAGACAGGCTCCTTTCCTTTGTGCTGAATCTTGCTAATCTCCTGTCTATCCTGACCTTAAAACGCTAGAGCTGCACCCCTCATGCCACTGTCTGCTCCCACAGAGCAGAAATGCCATGCTGATTTTTACCTACTCACATACACACCCTCCCATGCTTTGATTTTCTGCATGAGTTAAATTGGTTCTTGACTTCTCTGAGAAGCCAAACTGCCTCTTGGCTGCAGAGAGTCTTGGCCAGATTTTGCTCTGTTTGTTTCTCTGAGCTGGGCTTTCTTAGATGTTTTCAGGAGAAGCATCGTGAGACTTTTTATTCTTGAACTGCCTTCCCTTCTTCTATCTTAATACTTTGCCTCAGCCCAAAGATCACTAAACGTATTGTTCTCCATCAGTTCTTCTCTAGAAGTTGTATAATCTGACATCTGGATTTTGAACACCTTATAAACCATTTTGTCATGACCTTTGAGTGTGTTTTTCAAGAGGGTCCTCCTCGCCTTCCTGTTGGTGTCATCACCTTCTGGAAGTCTTCAGTGAACTTTGTTTTTTATCCCCTTCTCTTCACAATGCTTGTTTGAGGCGACCACAAATTACATGACCATTCCTATGCTGCTCACTTACACTTCTATTGCTCTCCTCCAGACTTTTTTCCTGAGTAAATTTGATTTTCAGGCAGGCTTTCGAAGGTTTAGGGATAGTTTACCAATAATACAGCCAACAGCAACTAATTTCAGTGAAGCATAAACGATAATTACTGGCTTGGAGAGGGTGAAGTGGTCTATGAAATTTCTATAGACAGTGTTTCAGCTCCCGTGGAGCTCCTAGACAGAGACAGCTTGCTGCCAGCCAGCAGCAGAGGTAGAAGGTCTCAGGTCTGTTTGCACCACTCCCTCTGACCATACTGTCTGTCTCAGTCTTTCCACCATAATCACAGTGATTTCCTCGCAAATTCAGATTTCTTGGAGTCTGGAATGAGTTTTCTGAGAACTTAAAAGTAAATCTTTTTAACTGCAAAGCAGAAAGAGTCAAAGAACTTCGTTTAAAAAAAAAACAACAAACCCCTTTAGCTTTCTGTGGTGGAAAGCCTTGCTCAAAAAACCCAGCAATGTAATAATGCAGATGCTTTGAATTTCATGTGTAGCTGCATGTGAACTGCATAAACATGGTCGAAAGGCAAGGGAATTGCGAACATTTGATGTTATAAATACTTTCAGTAGTTATATAAGCTGAGGCCAGCTCATGTATCTGGCAGAGGTCAGTGGATGCTGAAGGAGGGCCAGCCCTTCCATGCGAGGTACCTTAGGCACTAGCCATCTTCCTGTCTGACTAACTGTCATGCGTTTGTTCCATTCGCTGCTGTGACTCAGTGTTTGGGGAACACTGGCCCTGCAGTGCAGGTTCGGCTTTGTGGTTTGCTGTTTAAAGGTCCTGTGGTTGCTGCAGAATGTCCTCTGGGACAGCCCTGACCTGGGAACAGGTTGGCTGCTTGGGGACTGGCAGGGACAGGAGTCCTTCAGCATTGCCATTGATCCTGGCTGGTAGCAGAGAATTCCTGGGAGCAGGAGCTTCCAGGGCTGTGTGAGTGAAGGAGACGCAAATCATTCAGTGTGCTGGTGGGCTGGGCATCTCTCATTGCTTGATCGGAGTGGAGGCTTGGCCTTGAGGTCGTGACCAGGTCTGCAGGTGGTAGCTCTAACCTGGAGGGACAAGGTGTTGTGGTGCCAGACCTGAGGCTTTCCAGCTGCCTGGACTTGGTTGGGTGAGCAAGTCCAAAGAAGTCTGCGGTTCATCTGCCTTGGAGGGCTGGACCCCCTTGATATCACATGGAACATGGAAGTTTTTAGCTTTGTTGTGTAAATGCTGACCTGGTGAACCTCCTTGAGCTGGTTCTGACACCGAATTTAGCCCATTTCCCTGGGCAGGAGGAGGCAGAGGTGAGAAGGGACCGCCAGATCTGCAGTGCAGAGAGAGGGGAGGGTGGTCCTGTTGGGATGTTATGAACAATTCCACATCTTGCCTTCACAGCCAGGATCCTGCAGAGGGGAAACAGAACTTCCTGGTCCAAAGCTGGGAGCTCTCCCAACTCATCAGGGAGCAGTGGGGACAGGGAATGAAGGGATAGGGATGTTCTGGAAGGCAGAGTTCTCATGTTGTTTCTAATTCTGCCATTTAATTAGCTGTTAAAACAAGTACTAAAAATACGATCGTCCTTGTGGAGTGTGGGGGAGGAATAGGCTAGGGGAAGCCAGCAGAGAGGAGGGGAGGGGACAAGGTATCCCAGCCTTGGCATTCCTCTTCTGTGACAGTTTTCTGCCTCCCTGTACTGGAATCCCATTTCTTCCACCACATGGGAAGAGCATTGGGTTTCTGCTGGGAGGAGGGCTGGGCTGCTTGGTCCCAGGGCCCCCTGCGCCCTGGTGCTCAGCCCCTTGCCCTGTGGTTACTGCTGCAGGATGCGTGCAGGGCTTTCACATCTCACTTGCTTGTTTATGAACACTATTTTCTTTCTGTGTGTGCATTCCTCCTTTCAGACCATTGGGCAGGCAGCCCCCCCGCCTTGCTCAGGCTTGGGTTTGGCTGCAGAGATGCCTTTTCTTTCTATTCTCTCTTCTCTCATGCCCTGTTTTGACTGAAATGAGAAGCAGCTTTATTTTTTTTTTTTTTAATGTGCCCACTGGGTTTCCCATCAATGGGATGCCCTTTGCTATCTATAGCATTTACCAGGGTGGTAATTGAGAGGGTGATGGCTTCCAGAAGCCTAAGAGTTTACAAGACAGAACATGAAGGTCCCAAAAGGATTTTTCAACCTCTGTACCTTCGTGTGACCTATCTCCAGGCAACTAAAGGGCCAAGAGCTGACTGAGAGGATGCGGAGTCCTCTGTGCTGTTGTCTCACAGCTAGGGAGAAAGGGAATGCAGCTACTTTGTGACCCATCCTTTGCCTCAAGCCCTGGGCAGAAGATCCACACTGCGGGAAGGAAGAGCAATAAACATGAATTTTGAGCTAAGAAATGGTGCCACTTGACAGGTCAGTGGAGCCTCTCAGCACTTGCATGGGCCACACACGCAGGATGCTCCATAGAAGATGCCACCCTTATTTCTTCACCCCTTGTTGGAAGGGCTTGGGAGAGTTGCTCAGGGCATCTCTGAAGGTCCCTTTCCAGCCCCCAGCTCAGTGTTCACCCAGCATGGCTCCCCCAGAGGAGTCACAGACCTGCTGGTGTCCTGCCAGGGACACTGCGATCTGAAGAAAACCATCTCTTGGAAGGAATGCCCTGTACTCGAGGACATGAGGTAGTCCGGTAGCGCACGGAGCTGATCCAGGAGCAGATTTCAAGAAGTCTGTGTGGCTGGAGACAGGATCACACTGTGGCCACGTGCCAGCTCTAACTTTTCTGGCAGGGCAGTGATCGTCAGCAGAGATGCAGTAGCAGAGGCTCTGCCGTGAGGTAGCTGGCACAGTAAATCCTCCAGGGCCCTGCAAAGGAGGGAGCAAACTGTGCCGGAGCCAACTATTCACCACGCTGCCATCCAAGCTGTCTGGGTTAAAAGTAGTTGTGTAAAAACAGCCTCCCAAGACATGGAGGAGTTGCCTGGAGTCAGCCTGGGCACATGCTGGGATCTGCTTTTAGCACCCCTGTCTTGTTGATACTCCCCAGCCCCTGCTCCTCCACTGTAAGGCAGCATGGAAAAGTGGACGGAGCATGAAAATGAGAAGGGAAAAAGGGGGGAAATGGCCAGTGAAAAACTTCAAAACAGGGAGAAAAATGCAGAGATTCCAAAGAGATTTTAATCTGGACAAAATAAAGGAGGCAAATTAAAGGAGGGCAGTCAAGGAAAGTTTATTGCTCTTAAGCATCGAGCATCTTCTGTGGACAGTTTCCTAGGAGATGTGGTACAGAGGTGTCAGTGCAGGGTGAGCATCCCAGGTCGGGAGCTGGAGTTTTTGGCAGTGAGCAAAGGGAAGGTTCTGTTCCACCTGACTTTTGTCAGTACCCTTGATCTGTGTTCTTCCCATCACAGATGGGCTTGCGGGAGAGGAAAAGCAACTTGTCCTGCAGCCACGGGTCAGTTTGGAGCAGGATCATCATGGTCCCGTCCGGCTCCTTGCTATTGCTCTCACTATGAGGTGGCAGCTCTGGGGCACTTTCTGGGGGATTTGGTCTATGTCTTTGACAGCTGAACCTGCACCAAACTGGCTTGGAGATGAACTGCCCCTTGGCATCCCCTTGAGTCAGGGGCTGGGGTGCCCCCCACTGAAGAGGAGTAGGTTTATGGTGGTTTGTCAAGATCTTGTTGGGTTCATTTGGTGCACCTTGCTCACACACAGACCCCTCCGAAGGGGAGGAAGGGATCTTCAGAAGCTATGTCTTGGGCAATCCCACTCTAAAATACACTGAATTTGGGTCAGGTTTGTGGTAGAAGCTTAGCGGATTTCAATAGCACCTCATGGGACTTCTAGTTTACCCCTCAGTGTCTGATTTGGAGGTTGAAGCAATAAGTCTGGGTGATTTCTGAGCAGGGGCCGGAGGCAGTGCACTTGAATCTCCATATGGATTTGGGCTGAAGCTGGCTTCTAGTCGGCACAGCTGAGTGTGTCGGGACTTTGCTCAGCACCCTGTTGTCCTCACCTGCCTTAGACACCTGTCTAGGCCAGGGAAGGACTTCTCTCCTTTGGTTCAAAAGGTGATCCCTGTAAAGTCACTGCATGGCTCAGTTTGATGCCCTGGCTCCAAACCTCGTTTGGAGTTGTGTGATCCAAAGCAGATCCTGAATTACAAATATGCAAAAAGACAGAGGGAAATGGTAGCTGAAATGATCGAAGATGTTAAAGGGGGAATAATGTGGTAAGAAAGGAAGAAAAACCACCCACCTTGTTCCAATCCAAGAGGGCAAAGGAGCCTCTTGCTATCCCTACAAGAGGCTGAGTATGTCCATCTTTGGGTCTCCATCTGGCCCCTCGTCTGTGGCCTGGAAGCACAATGGGAAGAGTTTTACCTCTCACAGGTGAGTAATGACAGATGCCCAATGTCCCTTTCTTGGAATGATGCTCTCTGTAATTGCAATTCCAGGTGGAGTTGTCCTCAACCCTGCTTACTATGGTATGCACGGCCACACCAACACCATGATCCACGAAGTGGGACACGTCCTGGGGCTGTACCATGTCTTTAAGGGAGTGAGTGAGCGGGAATCTTGTGACGATCCCTGCAGGGAGACCACCCCGTCTATGGAGACGGGAGACCTCTGTGCTGACACTGCCCCCACCCCAAAGAGCAAACTCTGTCGGGATCCAGACCCTACCAATGACACCTGTGGCCAGACACATTTCACGGGGACGCCCTTCAACAACTACATGAGTTATACAGGTAACGAGTCATCATTGTTGGGAATCACAGGGGGTGACCTTCCTTAAAACCTGGGTTTTCCTCCCTTCCACCTCCGTCAGTAGTACCTTCCCTCATTCCCTAACCAGTGTGGTCCCTCCTTGTGCATTGGCGTGTGGCAGGCAGTGCTTGCAGTAGCTTCTTAACCCCTTTCTTCACAGAATCACAGAATCACCAGGTTGGAAGAGACCTTCAGGATCATCGAGTCCAACCCATGTCCCAACCCTCAACTAAACTAAACCATGGCACCGAGTGCCACATCCAATCTCCTTTTAAACACGTCCAGGGATGGTGATTCCACCACCTCCCTGGGTAGACCATTCCAATATTTTATCACTCTTTCTGTAAAAAACTTTTTTCTAATATCCAACTTATATTTTCCTTGGCACAACTTAAGACTGTGTCCTCTTGTTCTGTCAGTTGTTGCCTGGATAAAGAGACCAACCCCCACCTCACTACAACCACCTTTCAAGAAGTTGTAGAGAGTGATAAGGTCACCTCTGAGTCTCCTCTTCTCCAGGCTAAACAACCTCAGTTCCCTCAGACGTTCCTTCATCAGGCTATTTCTGTCCATCCCTCCCTTCCTTGCCAGTGGATCACTGGACATGCACCAAGGCTGCTCTTTTCTGCGTGTGCCTTTGCTCTCCAGTCCTGAAGCTAGTAGTAGTAGTAGTAGCAGTAGTAGTAGTATTAATTATGAACCTCCCGAACCCTTTTGGTGTGACCCCCGAAGGCCTGCCGTGGGGCTGCTGTGCCTGCTGCCATGCCGGGCACCGCAGCCTGGGGAGCAGCTCCATCTCTCCCCTTGTCCCTGGGGCGGTGGCACTGCCAGGTGCCGGCGCTGGGCAGGTGCAGCACCGCGGAGCTGCTGAGGCAGTGCCATCTTGTGGCTTTGGGGACACACGACAGCGGCGAGCCGCGGCCGAGCCACCGCACGCTGGTGCCTCCCAGCCCTCCCCAGAAGTCCCCAAACCGTCTGGCCGGGGGCAGGCTGGTGTCGCCGTGCCCGCAGCCTCAGCCCAGCTCTCGTGTCCCGCAGACGATGAGTGCACCAACAGCTTCACGCCGAACCAAGTGGCGCGCATGCACTGCTACCTGGACCTGGTGTACCAGCGCTGGGGCCACAGCAAGAAGCCGGCGCCCGTCCCCATCCCTCCCATGGTCACGGCCCAGACCCAGGAGTCCCTCAGCATCTTCTGGCTGCCTCCCATCAGCGGTGCCATCCACGAGAGGTGAGGCAGCTCTGCTCGCCATGGGCTTGGGAGCCTGCTGGAGGGGACTGTGTGAGCTTCTGTGTGGTGTGGACCCCCAGCCCCCTTCCCACTGTGGGTGTCCCCAGCAGAGCCCCCAGACACAAGAGCCATGGCCCCTGGCAGATGGGCTCTCCTGCCGTTAGGGTGTTGGGAGGGGAAGCCAAAGAGCATCAGGAGGCAAAGCCAGCTCTTAAACCCCAGAGTGCAATCAAGGAGTGAAAAATGAGCTTCATTTAGCACTTATTGTATAAAGTAGCTATTTACCAGGAGGAAATGCAGCCTTGTGGTTAAGGCAGGGAGCTCCAACCACAAGAGCTGGGTTTCGTTCCCAGTGCTGTCATGGACTCACAGTGCAGTTAACTGGGGGTAAGTCAGGAAACTTTTCAAGCCAGAGAAATGATGCCAAGGAGCCAGAGTTGCTTGGCTGATGAGCGCATGGGCACGAGTATTGGGTGGCTGTCTGTCTTTTCCCCTCCAAGGGAGCCACCAAGACCTGGACACACCAGCAGTGGCTCTATTCAGCACCCAGTCTTCCTAAAAATATTTGTTTCCACCAGGTTTTAGGTGGTGAGGCTTTATTTTTTTTTCTTATGGGACCATAAGCACATACATAAAGAGCTCTTGAACTTGTTTTGAAGATGCTTCATAAAGTTGTCTCTTATAACTGAAAGAAAATTGCTGTTTGACAGTAGCTGGGGCACTATTGAGTCAGCGTTTGCTGACTTTTCAAAGAATGGGTGCTCTCTACAATGGGCCTTTTGCTCAGGGGTAACAAGAGCACTTGCATGTCACCCACAGACAGGAGAGGCTCTGAGTGCTGGGTAGCCTTGAGTCACCCAAATGAACTGCTTTGTTGGGGAATGAAGTGATTTGGAGCAGGAAAACAAGGGTCTAGAAGGGAGGCATTTTGGAACCATCCCAAGTTGTCACTCATAACTGGCTCAGGAGCTGATCCTGTGTGGGAGTTCTGTATCCCCTGAGATGATCTGGTCAAGGAAAGCAGCTGAGGCTGGCCCTTATCACAGGAAAGTGCCTTTATCTTTCCTGGAGAGGACAGGAATTGACATTATTGTGACTGGTTTGTATTACAATAATGCTGAAAGCCAAAACCTGACTCTGGGTTTAGCAGAGAGAGCCTTAATTGCACCCACTGTGGTCCAGAGGCATTGCCCTGGGAAGTGTGGGGTCTGTTAGCTCTCACTGGTGGGGAGGAGGGCAGGTTATTCATCCAAGACTACCCAGAGAGCATGGAGAAGAGGAGAGATTAAACCCAGCCTGTCCCGGGGCCACTCTTATTTCCCTGTCTTTGAAAAAGCTTATTCCAAGCAGGATGACGTACACAGGGAGTTTCTGAGATATTAACTCTGCTTTTCCAACTTCCCGCTTGACCCCCCTGGACAAGCGTGGAGGGAAAGTTAATCGGTCCTGCTTAGACATCTCAGTGTCTGTGCTCTGTCAGCAGGGAGCAGGACACGCTCTGTGACAGCTGTGCCGAGGATGGCAGCTTCCGGCAGTATGTGCACGAGGCCTCATCCCCTCGGGTCTGCGATTCCTCTGGCTACTGGACCCCAGAAGAAGCCGAAGGTAAATGTCTCCTCTCTTTTCCTATCTGTGAATCCCAAGAGAGCATCTTGCTGGGACAAGAAAAGTAGTAATTTTTTTTCTTTTGGAGAATCAGTTGTCTTCCCTTTGCAAGAGTTCTGTAGTGAAGGAAGGACTTCTTGCTGCTCAGGAGGAACCTGATAGTGGCCAGCTGGCTTTGGACGAGCCAACTGACACCCCAATATTAACCCAATTCATTGTTCAGACAGGTGTTATTGAGAGATGCTGACCAAACGGAGGAGCATTTAACTGAAATCAGTGTTAAAATATAGATCTTGGGACCTCATTCAAAACCTCAGGGACATTCACAGGCTTTAAGGTAGTCTTGTCCAAAGAGAGCAAGAGGAGCTCTGTGCTGAGTCCCGCTGAGTCTGTGAGGAGCCTTGGGCAGTCCATTCCTCCCTGGCAGTGAACAGCAGCAGGGTGTTATAACTTCTCCTGTGCTGAGACCCAGGTGTTGGTTTAGAGACCCACCTTGTGGGCAGGGTGGTGACTTTCAGGGTCATGCAGCTGCCATAGGAGCTGTTGGTCTTTTCCTGCTATCTCAGCTCCTCCAAGAGCAGGGCAAAGGAGGTAGGAGACTGGGGCAGCTGATCCTGGGAGCTGTGTGAGGTGCATGTGCTGCTGCTGAGCCATGCAGAGCCAGAGGATGTGGTTCTGTGTGTCTGTAGTTATCACAAGTGCATGTTTGTTCTGATAAAAAGAGAAAGTTTATGGATTTCAGAAACTTTTAGACTTGTATTAAATGGGTGAAGGCTTTGAATTACTGCTGGGCTCTAAGAAATGCTTCCAGTGGCTAATGAAGACGAGGGTATTTCTGCTATAGAATGATAAATTTCAGTGGTCCTTTCTGGGTCTGAAAGCCCAGCACTACATTTCTCTTGCTGAGTGCTAATCCACCGTCAGAGGAGGCAGGTTGGGCCTCTGATTAGCCTGGGCATTGTCCTCGAGGTTCTTCTAGAAGAACAGCCTCCCAGAGCTGCTTCCCTGCTTTGGACCTGGTCCCTTCCTGCCTGTGACCTGTTCCAGCATGTGCTTCTGCAAAGCTTCAGTCTCTGCTCTGCCTGGAGCATTCAGGTGCCCTTGGCAAACCTTCTGCATCCATGAGGCTACAGAGCTATCTTCGTGTTCCTCAGCTTTGTCTCTAAGTGACACAGTTAAGGAACGTATCTTCAGTCAGTCTCTAACTGTTCCCATATCTTGTCACTGTGTCCAGCTGCAGTGTGGATGTCCTTTTCCCCATTTGAGAGGGCTGTGACACACCAGATCCGCTGAGCCTTGTGCATAGGTGCATGTGCCCAGAAGCTGAGAGACTGGTGGGGATTATTGCTTTCCAGGATGTAAGGGCAGGTGCCACCAGCTCCGGGACACGCCTGTGTGGGTTGCAAACCCACATAGGTGTGCAGTTGTAGCCCGGAGATGTGTAAGCACCTACAGGGAGCATCACCGCTCTGGGTCTCTGTGAAATCAGCTGTCCCCTGGTTCTCACCAGCTTCCTCCTTGTCCCAGGTCCCCCCGATGTGGATCAGCCCTGTGAGCCCAGTCTGCAGGCCTGGAGCCCGGAGCTGCACTTGTACGACATGAACATGACTGTGCCGTGCCCCCAGCCGGACGGCTGCATCCTGGAGCTGCGCTTCCTGCACCCTGTCTACCCCGACTCCCTCACCCTCTGGACCACGTACCTCTCCATGGGCTCTCCCAAGGCGCTGTCTGACATTGAAATCCTGACACAGCAGGGCGAGTCCATCCACCTGGGTCCCCTGGACACCTTCTGTGACATCCCTTTTACTGTGAAGCTCAATATCCCTAGAAAGATGTCCGGAGTTAAAATCTACACCTTTGATGAGAGGATGGAGATAGACACGGCCCTGCTGAGCTCCGTGCCCCACAGCTCCCTGTGCTCAGCCTGCAGGCTGGTCCAGTACCGGGTGCTCCGTGACCCCCCGTTCGCAGATGGCTCCCCTGCCACCCCCCTGCAGGCACATCGCCACTTCGTCGACACGTGAGTCGGGAGAATGCTCTGTCTGGGGCTGAAGGGGTGGCTGGGTATGGTTTGGTTACCTCCTCCTGTCTTGTCTCTTTGAATCCCTGGACCGTTTTGCTTCTGTTTTGTTTTTCCTCCTGTCCCCCCGCTCTGGGAATTACTGCATCCAGTGCCATTGGGGAAGCGTGTGGCAGACCCACCATGCTAGCACAACCTTTGTGCATGAGCTCAGCCTAACTAGAAGGATCTTAGTAAACCCAGAAACATTTTCCTCAGCAATACCACTGTAAAATTACTTTTTCCCCATCAATACAACTGTAAAATGACGTTTTTCCCATCAATACAACTGTAAAATGACGTTTTTCCCATCAATACAACTGTAAAATGACGTTTTCCCCATCAATACAACTGTAAAATGACGTTTTCCCCATCAATACAACTGTAAAATGTTTCCCCCATCAATACAACTGTAAAATGACGTTTTCCCCATCAATACAACAGTAAAATGACGTTTTCCCCATCAATACAACTGTAAAATGGTGTTTCCCCCATCAATACAACTGTAAAATGATGTTTCCCCCATTAATACAACTGTAAAATGACGTTTTCCCCATCAGTACAACTGTAAAATGACGTTTTCCCCATCAGTACAACTGTAAAATGACGTTTTCCCCATCAGTACAACTGTAAAATGACGTTTTCCCCATCAATACAACTGTAAAATTATGTTTTCCCCATCAATACAACTGTAAAATGACGTTTTCCCCATCAATACAACTGTAAAATGACGTTTCCCCCATTAACACAACCAGTAAAATGATTACTCAAGCTAATGCCACTTCTGCCCAGCTCAGACCCTTTGGAAATAAGCAGTGTGATCTGAAACAGACTCTCACCTCTCGCAGAGTGTGAAGACACATCAGATTGTGATCCTACACATGATATCTATAGTTGTGGTGAGCAAATCTCAGTGTTGCAGATGTTGCTGTTCCCTCAAGTTCTCTCTGTTCCTGCAGGGAAGTCACACCTGGGCAGGTGTACCACTACCAGGTGCAGGTTGTCTCTGGGACAACCTCAGGAGAAGCCTCCCCACCACTCGTCCACGTGCATGGAACTCCCTACTGCGGGGATGGGAAGGTGACCACGTAAGTTGAAAAGCTCCAGCTCTCAGCTGAGGTTCTTTAGGCTGTCGGGTCATCCTGCCCCAAAGTGAAGCAGCAGGTGGGTCCTCCACTCACGGGTCCATGGTTGAAGGTGCTGCACTGAATCCCTGCAGCAGACTGAGCTGTAGAGCTTGTGTTTTACAAAATGCCACATGCATAGGAGATGGAGATGGTCTTTCTGAGAAGCATGGTCTGCATGAGGAGTCCAGCCTTAGCATCTTTTGTTCTTGACTTCGGTGCTTGGATCCTGGCCCATCTCAGTGAACTGTGGCAGAGTCTGACCCAAAGGATCTGCCTTTGGAATTGGGCAGTGTAACTTTTCGCACAGGGCCCTGCAGAGGTAGGTTCTGCAATGAGCACAGTCCCCACACTGTGTGGTGTCTTTAGAGAGCTGTTCAGTCTCTGCTCAGAGACCCCAAATAAAGAGGGATCTCTGAGCACTTCTGCATTAAGAGAGCCCAATGCTATACTTACTCTGCCTGGGAGATAATTATTTCAAATTTCCATATTTTAGCTTTTTCAGACTTCAGCTTTCAGGAGACTTGGAATCACTTTCATTTGAAAACAGTTTTCTTAGCAGTGTGAGGAAAGAGAAAGGGAGAGAAACCTTCTCTCTCTCCCTTCTCCTGCCTCCTTCTCCAGCTCCCACTGAAGCCCCAGCCCTGCTTCAGAATCTTCTGCCCTCTCCACATCTTGCTTTCTCCAGCAACAACACTTGCTTTCTTGATGCTTAGTTCTCCACTTCTTCCATTTTCCCATAGTTCTTGCCTCAGGTCTTATAGGAAAATCACAGTACACTCATGTCTGCTCCCATATGCTGTGATTTTAACCTTTTTTTTATCCCCTGGCTAGGTGTTTTCTCTAATTCCATACATGGTTCTTCCTTTTGAACTGCTCCTGTGGAAATGGAGCCAAGATAAGGGGTCCTCATTCATGACTGAGCAGAAGCACAGCAGTGTTGAGTCAAAAGTGGTCTTAATACATCTGTCTGTTGCCCTCTTAGGAGCCTGGAGGAGGAATGTGATGATGGGGACTTGCTGGATGGAGATGGTTGTTCCAGGAAGTGTAAAAAGGAAAAAGGCTTCAACTGTGTTGGTGAGTCCAAGGGGGGGTCCAAGGGGTTGAGACAGGGGTCCGAATGGATTGACTTCTTTTGAGGCAGGAGTCAGAACTGTACATTATTCGTGCTGCTCCTTAGAGCAGAGGGTGATACACATCATCGCAGCAGAACCTGCATTTGCAGCTGGAGTGATCCATGGATCTTGTCAAGCCCTGGGAAAACCCCAGGCTCAAGTGACAGCAAGCCTCCTATAGCGAGAGGAGGTGTGTGTGCCTGGAGCGTGGTTTGTAAGCTGCCCATCCCTCTTCTCCCTGCAGGGGAGCCAAGCCTGTGCTACGTTCATGATGGGGACGGTGTGTGCGAGCCCTTCGAGAGGACAAGCAGCATCCTGGACTGCGGTCCCTACACTCCTGAGGGATACGTGGATCTGTGGGCAGTCAAAGCCTATGCCTCCCGGCAGGATGCAAAGTCCTGCCCTGCTTCCTTGGTCACTGGAGAGCCTGTTGTGATGGTGAGTGAAGGCATGGACAAAAAAACCCCAAAAAACACTTTTCTGGCAAAGTATGTGCTGGGAAAGGCACAAACAAATTAAGCTCTGGAAGCATTCATTGATTGCTACATTCCCAACCAGGGAGTGAGTGGAAGACCTGGACATTTCTCACACCCTTTTTGCATCAGTCCCTGAGTTCAGGAACTGCAGTTCATGGAGAGGTGTTTCATCCTGGCAGGGAGCACTGCCCCCAGCCATGCATTTCACTAAACAGTGACCACCCCATCCCACCAGCCAAATGCTCTGCTTGGGGCGTGTGACTTGTCCCACTGTTGGCCTAAAAAAATTCCTCTGTGTCTAATACCTTATAAGGTCAGGGCCTGAAAGGATGAAATCACGCACACATCAGCATCTGTACTGCTCCCAAGCCCTCTGATCTGAAGCCAAGGAAAAATCAATGGGAGAATTCCCATCTTTCATATAGGCTTTGGAGCATAGCCTGGAGGGGATTTTGCCTGATCAGTGTTAATGTGGTGTGTATGTTTTTTTCCTAGCAAGCTGAAGAAAGGCAAGAAATATGTAAAGAGATCATATTTAGCCCTTTACGCATGTGTTTCTACTGCCTTGATATGAGGAAAAATCTTGAGACCTGCTCATGATTAAACTGCCCAGATATACATGTCTATTGAGGTACCTCGGGCTCGAGTGTCTGCTCCTCCACAGTGACACCTATATCTTCCAGGTTTTGTCTGCCAGGCCTGTGGCAATGTCTGGGATGCCACAGGGCATCAAATGGAACAGAAGAGAGTTATTCAGGCAGATGAATCACACCTTTGTATCTCGTGAGCCCAGCCAAAACCAGGATGCCATGGTCTCACCCAGCAGCTCACAGCTTGGCTCATTGTTTGTTACTCAGCCCCACAGACACCGTGAGATGCTTAAACAACACACTTACAGCACTCCAAAATGGCAAAGGCCTTCTGTGCACATGTGTGAGCACAGTGAGATGTCGCTTAAGAAGCCACATCCTGTCTTCGTGCTAGGAGGCACCTTGGGGTCCTTCTCAACATTTGTTGAATCTTCCATGAGGTTTTGTAGGTGCTTTTTTCTCTCCTTTCCTTGCGACTTCCTGGGTTGAAATAAATCTCTCCTCCCAGGTATGTAAATCCCACTTTCATGAGGTGCCAAAGGACCTTTTTCAGGCTGCTTGGTTCCCCTGTGCTCCGAGTCAAGAGAGTGCTAAGAACACAAATGAGGAGAAGATGCTCTCGGGCGATGAGGGAGTTTGGCTCAAGGTAAGTGAGGATGCATGGTCAGGAACAAAGGATTTGTTTGTCTTTTCTGGTAACAAACCCCATCCTTTTCTGTCCAGAAGGAGCTACAGCAACCTTTAAAGCTACTCGTATAGTACTTCATATCCTACTGAACTCTTTGCAAATCCTAAAATACCTGTGACTGGGTCTTATGTAGTTGCCCCATTCCCACTGTGAACAGCAAATTCATCCTGGGGCAGATTGCCAGGAGAAGGACTGTGCATGAAACCAAAATCCCACAGAAATGCCTTGAGGCTGAGAAAAACTTGCTCCTGACTCTGCCCTGCAGTCAAGCTGTGCTTTAACACCCACAAAGGGTGGGCACAGGTTGTGTTTAAAGTCCTAGTTGCATTTGTTTCCCGTGGCTGGGAAGAGCAGTAGAGGGCAGCTGAGTATCCTCTGCCATCCTGAGGGGTCCTGAGCCCCCCACAGCAATCAGCTGTGGCACACACGTCCTTCTGATGACTGCAGACCAGAGGTGGCACTTCTGTGCCCCGAGATGCTGGCCCTGCAGCCAAACAGGGGCTCGGGGTCTGCCCTTGGGGGGCTCAAACCCCTCTGTCCCAGCAGGTAGAGGACAGGGACAGAGGAAGGCTGAGGTTAGGCCACTAGGATTTTTACAGCGTTGGGTTTCTGACCACAGGCACAGTTTAGAGGTTTTGTGGCTGCTGCCTGGTGTTGCTAGAAGAGTTCTGGCATGCTGCTCCCCCTGCCCTCTGAGAGGCAGCTTGCCCTGTTTTGTTCGAGGTTCTCTAGAGAAGCCCTCTCTCCCAAGATGCTCAGACAACTCCGTGAATCACGGAACCTGACTCGATAAACATGTATATTGCTCTAAGGTCCTTTCTCTCTCCAAAACAACTTCCTTTAACCTTTTTGTAGTTTTCCCTCTCTTCCTCATCTGTGTGCTCACAGCTCAGTCTCTGGCCATGACAAACATGCCTCCTTTCTTCCTTTGCTGAGGAGAAAGCAGTAAGCCTCTCCCTCTGCCTTACCTAGATGAAAGCTTGCTTTCCACTTCTCGCCAGGGGTTAAAGCATGTTACAGTTTTATTGGAGCTTGTGGTCAGTTCTCTTCCTCTATGGATGTTTATACTAAAGACTTTCATTACTGGTTCTCCGTGCTCTCTCTAGGAGTGCTATTATTTTCCGCTCATAAAATTATTTATGGACTAGTAATAAATATGCCCTTTTTCTTTTTTTTTTTTCCCCCTTTTTATTTTTTTTTCAAGAGTTGGCCTGATTGGTAACATATTGGGTTAGGAAAGACAGCTTTTTGTTGACAATTTGCCTAGCCCAGCTGCCTGCCCAGACAGGAGCGGTGCTGGTGAAGCACATGTGTGCCCATGTGCATGGGGTGTTTGGTGGCCACCGACTCCCATGGCCATTTTAAAGCTGTTGCACCTGTGTCACCCAGGTTAGAGCTGCACCACGAAACTCATCAGATGGTAGGAATGACTTGTTTCTGAATAGGAGGCACCAAGGAGCGAGGGAAAGGCTGGGTCTAAGGATTGTGGCATGGTTAGGGTTGGAAAGGGTTTTAAATGCCTTCTAGTTCAATCCCCACTAGACACCTTGCACTAGACCAGGTTGCTTGGAGCTCCATCTGACCTTGAGCATTTCCAGGGATCCACAGCTGCTCTGGGCAGCCTGTGCCAGTGTTTTACCACACTCTCTGTCATTCTGTAATTAGGTTGGGGGCAAGAGGGGTGTGTGTCTGTGCCACTGAGCAGAGCATCTGCCATGCCCCTTGGGTCTGTCTGCACATGGGAATCGTTATGATTTGCAGATCTCCAGCCATGCTTTGTTCTCAGCTTTTAATACATCTGATGAGGAAAGACATCAAAATCACTTGTAAGCAAGTCAGGATGTGTAACACAGGAAATTAAATGAGAAGGGGGGAGAGGGGGGGAGGAGAATTAAGAAGATAGCCTGCTGTGGCCAAGCACATAATATGTATTGAAAAGGATTGGGATGTTAATCAAGTCAGCTGCTGTTGGCCTAACTTGGGGCCAGCATCTTTCACCCTCATGCACTGCAGGAAGGGAAAGACTGAGCTCTCCACCTCCAGATGTGCAGTTCAGGGGAAGCCTCACCCGACTTCTCCAACCACTTCTCCTCCTCTGAGGCACCACACTTGGAGGTTGGGTTAAAATCAGCCGTGTCCTTGGGACTTCACAGCTGTAGCTCTGTCTTGGGGCGCCTCCTTGTCTGTGAGCACTGCTGGCTGTTCTGTCTCTTTTCCTCCCTTCTTGCTTTCCTGTTTCTCTTCCTTCTTCCCCCACTTGTCTCACCAAGGGAGACAGTGAAGATATACCAAATAAAAATGTCTGAGCCCCGTGGTGCACTACTTGCAGCCAGGCCAGCCCTGCGAGCGAGCGAGCCCTGGCTAAGGGAGCAAGGAAGCAGCAGTGGGGCCTCGCCCACAGGGCTTTTGCTGCTGGGCACCTCCCTGTAGGGTGGGACCCCTGGGCTGAAGCCCAAGGATTTTTCCTGTTCCCGTGTGTGAGCAATGCCTGACATGCCATAAACTGCCCTGAGGCTATGCTGCCATCACAGATTGCATGGCTGTCCCCTCCATTCCCACAGTCTGCGCCTTGGGTTGTGCCTGGCCAGCCGGGACTTGTCCTCCTTCCAAATACACCTTTGCCTTCAATTTCTGAGCTTCCTCCATGCAGCGCAGTGTTCAACAAAGCCACTGTATCAGGTGGATCTTGATCAAAACACATCTTGGCGGTGGGGGGGTGGTGTGGTACCAGGGTGGGAGAGAAAAACATTTCTATTTTCTTACTTCCAAAGAACATCTGCTCTGCCATGATTGGTGCCGTGAGTCTCCCAGCTGCCTTCAGGGTTGTAGACAAGTGGCAAGGTGCTGGCACTCCCGGGAGGCAGGGCTTCTTCTCACAAGTCTTTCCACGTGTTGGCTGGTGGACAGTTTGCTGTCCCAGTTGGTTCTGGGGATGTTCTTTGGGCTTGTTTTGGTTTTTTTGTTTTTTTGGGGGGCTTTTTTAAAAATTGGAAGTATTTTGGTGGCAAGGCTGATAGCTGTTTTCTCTGGGTGCCTCATTTGCCTGGCCCGCTCTGCGTGCAGTGGAGGTCAGGGCCTGGTGAAGGGAGAGCAGGGAAGAGGTTATCCAGATCTTGCTCAGTTTAAAGAGTAGCAAATGTGGATGCTGTGAAGATGCCATAAATTTATGGCAAGGTGGGACTGAACATGTGAAGAGAAGGCCAGTAAAAGGGAGAAGGGAAATTAGGAGAGAAAGGACTGATTTGGCTCCCTTCCTTCCCCCTCGCCTCTACCTTTGCATCCATTTGCAGCCCTGCAAGGTCTCTGGCTCCTTACGCCTTCTCCGGCTGTGTCACCACCCTATCTCTTTCTCTCTCTTGCCTGTTTGGGATCTGAGAAGCTGTGTTTGGTGTGCCTGCTCTGACTGCCTCCTGCCTTCTTTCCTAGGTTTGCTTTGAGAGACCTGCAGTTCCCACCTCTCTCCTGGTCTTCCTGGCCTCGTCTGGCAGTGTCCCGAGGCAGCAGCACAAGCCGGTGGTCAGTGTCCAGCTGACTGACACAGAGGGGCAGAACCACTCTTTGGGTGAGCAACCTATGGGCTGTGACACCAGCAGGGACACCTTGGAGCCACCACCATGGCTGTGACCTCTCACTGCTGTCCCCTACTCCCTTGCAGGATCTTCTGCCTTCCAAGCTGGTCTGTTGGCATGGGGGGAGCAGATGTAAACCAAAAGCAAAGCCCTGGAGCTGGGCTAGTCACCTCTTTCTTTGCCTTGTCTCACAGGGGTGTACGAGCTGTCATGCCAGCGCAACCCCCTCGTCATTGATGTGACCCATGGCCCGGAGGCCCCATCCCTCCGGGTGGTTTCAGCGCTTCTCAACTTCTCCTCTCCACTTGTGGGCGTCGCAGCCGTGGCTTTGCGGACCTTGGCTCAGCCTGGCTCCTCTGATCCCCTCAGCACCTGCCTGCTGCAGCACGAGGAGGGATGTGGCCATCAGTGCTACAGGTACGGTCTCCTCAAGGCGTGTCCCAGGGTTACCACTCTCCTCTGGGAATTTGTGTTTGAATTCTGGAGTTTTTGTCTTCTCATGGAGTGCTTTGTGACTATCCTCAGATGGTTTTTGAGGTGGTGTTGGAAAATCTGATCTAATGAGTCTTGATATGCTTATCTTGCTGGAGGGGGTGGGAAGGCAGAAAAACAGCTTTTGTGCATGGCCTCTGCATCTGTATGAAACTGCGCTAAAGGACTGTTTTCTGGTGGGAAAACCAAGAGAAGTTTGAAAATGGCTGAGAAGTTATCACTGGGAGTTGTTGCAAAGCTGAAGCGTTCAGTTCTTCGGCACTTTACAAACTCCATCTTCATCCATTCCAGGCTTCCCTGTGCTGTGGAAGGTGGGGATGAAGCTCCCCTCGTCCTCTCTGTTCTCACTGCTCTATCCAGGCACTCACCGAGTCTCACAGTGCCCCTTGAACGTGGCGGTGACACCAGCAGTGGCCTCAGCGCCCTAAAGCGCTGGTGTGTGACACTCGCCAGCCTTCCTAAAGCAGCGAGTGGGGGGCAGTGTTTGCAGCAGTGGCATGGCTTTCTGAGCTTTCTGAGCTTTCTGAGCAGGTTGTGCTGCCAAAAGGACGGGGAAGGTGTCCAAAATAGATTAAATCACCCGGGCAGGAGGAGTGTGCCGAGAGGAGGTGCAGACCCAAGGAGGGGCGAAGGGATGGTGCTCAGCTGTGTCCTAGAAGGGCAGAGGGGCTGAGGGCGGCCAGATCTGCCAAGTCTGGCTTCACTCTCAGATCCCAGGCTTCCTGAAGTTGCACGCACGTGCTGATCCAGGGCTCCAGTTCAGCCAGTTGCTCAGGCCACACCACTGGGAAAACAGATTTTTGAGTTGAGCTTTGGGGGTGTTAAGCATGGAAGGGCTTTGTCTAGGGTCATCTCATCACTGCTCTTGTTATATTCCATATTCCTTCTGTTGATGGGCCTGGATGGGCAAACATCCCTGATAACAAATGAGAGTGTGTGTGTGTGTTTGTCCTAAAGCCTGTGGGATTGTGATACACTTGATTTATGTAGAGTTCTGGAAGCCATGAATATCCTGCAGTTGGTTTTTACTTTTTTTTTTTTTTTAAGTGCATGTGTGATTTATACAGAAACATAAATCTTAGTGAGTCAGTATATAAATATTATTCTCAGCCTTGCATTAAAAGATCAGCGTTCACCTGAAATGCAGCGGGCTTCCTCCTGGTAGCTGCTACGGCAATGTACCCACATGCTTCTAAGGCCCTGGCCAACTGATGTGGTTTTTCAATTACATTTTCTCATCCCTTAAAATAATTTTGCATTCTCATTGCTTGAGAGCTTCCCTCTTCCCCTGAGAAGTGATTGCAAGGAGGAAAAGACTCACTGGACACAGCTGAGCATTGACTGGGGATGAGGAGATGCCCATATAGGGGCAAATAGAGAGGAAAATAGATATTTTCCTCATAAAAGTCTCGTTATAGCTGAAGCACAAGCCAGTTTCCATACTGCCAAGGCACAGCGAGCTGTGTCCTTTTTCCAGGAGCACAGCAGGATCCTCGTGTCTCCTTTTCCTCTCTCTGCCGTCCTGTGGGCTCCCCATGGCCTTGGCTTAGCAGCACTGTGCTGAATTGCAGGATATGTGTGTGCCCTTAGCAAATGCTTGAGCTAAATCAGATTCCCAGAGTTTTCAGAGTATAAAACACTATTTACAGTATTGATTTTCAGAATGAAAGTCTTGAATATTCAGAGGAGGGGTTAGGCTTACAGCCTCGAGTAACTACCTCCTATATAGGAGTAGTAGCCACCACTGACAATAAAGGATCTTCCTCTGTTGAGTCAGGAAACATTCAAGTATCTTCCCTTTATTATATTTTAAAAATCTGTTCCGTCTCCAAAAGTAATGCATTGCAGTATTTTTAAGGGCTAACAATGAATTGCATATAAGGCAGGTGGACTCTGGGGAGGGGGGAAATCCCCTATAAAAATCCAGGAATAGAAAATCTTCAGAGGCTGAGAGACATTTGACTGTAAGAGATCACAGAACATCCGTGTTCTTCCTGTACAGAGCTGAACTGACCGTTTGCACGCACCCAGCGTCATGTACACAGTACGTGAGGGCTTTCCCAAAATAACCTGAGAAAGGACAGTAAAAAAAGCAACAAAGAAATGAGGTTTCCTGCCTTCAGCCTAGAAATGCTCATTGCCAAAATAATAAATATATGACAGGTTGGTATTTCTGTAGCATCTTTCATCTTGAAGGATCTTGCAGTGCTTTACAGGCTGGGGAGAACATAGAGATCCTGTTTATGCTGGTGAAATGCAGCTTTCTGCAGGTCAGGATGCAACAGGTGTTTGACTCTAGAAAAGTACGTACATGGTTTGAAGAAAGGGTCACGTTCTGCTTTTGGACCCACTCAAGGGGCTGGAGGCTGGCAGAGCACTTGCAGACCAAAGCAGTGTTGTGTCCTCTCTGCCATCACCAGGAACCTCTCTGCTGTGTCTGCCAGCAGATTGGGGTTGTCTGTGCATTCTGCTCCCAATCACAACCTTATGAGGTCAAGCAGAAATCAGACTTTCAGCAAGTTTCCACCCAGGAGACCCAAAGCCTCCCAGCTTTCATCCTTTTCTTTGCGTTTTCAAACTGAGTCACAGTCCCTCCTGTTTAACTCGGTACAGGCTATACACTGAGCCAGGGGAACATTTTTCATTTCCTCTGTTATGTTTATTTTTAACTTTCTTTTATTTTTAGCGTGTTTTATTTTATGTTCACATATGCTGGGAAATGCCTGGGTGAGTTCACAGGAAAGGTGCTACAAAAGGCATCTGCTTTGTGTGTTTGTTTCCTGTGTGAGTGCCCTCCTCTGCTTCCCCAAAAGTGGGTGTAAGGCATCAAGGGGAGTCTAGTTTGGATTCCTTTCATGTGGAAAATGGATGTCAGGGAGAGAAAATTAGATGGAGGACAGAGTTGTTTACATATTTTCAGTTGATAAACTTCATTCAGCAAAGAGGGCTGTTTCCCAACAGGTTTTATTGGGTTTGTGTTCTTTCTTCCAGGCACCAAACTTATGCGGGGTCAATTTATGAACTGAGTGTGTGATGGTGTGAAGATTTATGGGCACCTTGGGTAGAGATGCTGATGTCTCATTTCACAGAACTGTAGATGCTTTGGGTTGGAAGAGACCTTAAAATCATGATCCTTTTCCTCTGGCCTAGGGTGCCCCATGGATGGAATTCCCATCTCTGGAGGGATTAAAAACATGTGTAAATGTGGCACTTGGGGACATGGTTTAGTGGCGGCCTTGGCACTGCTGGCTTAATGGTTGGACTCAATCTTAGAGGGCTTCTCCAGCCACAAAGATTCTATGTTTCCAGGGTCCTGACAACATTTTATCGGCGTTTCCTGAGGAATGGGCTCACCTCTGCCTTTGAGACCTGCAGAGGTGCTTCTCCTCCAGCAGCAAAGCCCGCTGACCTCTGGCACTTCTCTTGCGGGTTCCTTGCTGGCTGGTGGGCAATGGTGGCCAAGACTATACTGTGGAATTGTTATGAATTTTAACTGGTGGCTTCACTGTCTGGCTGGAAGGTGTCACAGGTAACCCTTGGAGGTCCAGGTACCATTTCATGGACTGCCCTGTGGTTTTTGAATTGCATAATATTCATGGGATTCGCGGCAGCGTTGCTGAGGAAGCTGGTAAGGAAGTAGGCAGAGACCCCAAGATGGCGAAAAAGAGACTTTTATTTACAGAAACTTCTTTATATATCCATTAATAATCTAGCAACCATTGGTCAGCAGAGAATCCACCTCCCAAAGCCATTGGTCACAGCTATACAGCACCTAATACCAAACACAGAGATTAAGAAAGTACAAGAAGTGCAGCTTATCTCTATTCTCCATGAGAAAGAAGAGAAAGATTTCTAAAACAGTGTAACTACACTGCCCCATTCCATTTGCTCTCTGCAGCCTAGTAAACTTCTTCAGATTAATGTATATGGGCTTTTTTTTGGGATGCTCAAGATGTCTTCTGCCTTTCCCTGAGACTAGCCAGTCTCTCCTAGGGAAGAATATCTCCCAGCACAAGTTTTTCACAGATTTGATCATGGGTCAAACGCATTAACTGAACAGCTTTGAAACAGCATTTTTGGTGTCACCTCATGGAAAGGGCCACCCGGTCTCATGCACTTGTTCCAAGCAGAGCTGACCCTGATGCATCGAGGGAATGTGAGTTATGACACAGAGCAGTTGTGAGAGGTGCAAGGCACCTTTCCTTTCTTACCTTGACACAGGTGTCACCTTCCAGTGGAACCCTGGAGCTCGATCTTGATTCCTTGTTCTGTTACCAACACGGAGATTGCGTGAATCACGCAAAGCCTTCTGTCCTTCCCGCGTCAGGGGAAGGAGGGAGCAAGCCCTAGGACAGGCGGCTTTGGCAGCAGAGCCCTCCGTGTTCTGCTGCAGCCAGCCTCCCCCATTCTCCCCTGCCGTTCCTGATGGCATACACAGGCACGGGGATTTTTCACAGGAACTGGATTAAATGCATCCTTCAGAGGGTTCTCTTATCTCCTGTCACAAGCTGCAGGAGGTGATGAGTCCACCGTCTCCCCTGCTAAGCTATTCTCATATCCAGTAACCCTCTCTGCTGAGAAGGTGCCTCTGATTTCAAGATGAAAGTTGTTGCTTTCGCTCCATCCTTGTTGGAAAGGTCTGAATGCCTCCTGCCAGCAGACAACTTTTCTGTGTCTATGTGTCTGTACAGAGCTGTCAGATCCTCTCGCTATCTCCTCTCTCTCATGATAAATATTTTTTTTCTCCTTAAATCTTACAGCATAAGTCTTGCAGCCTAGCTATGGCTTCTGCTTGCGGCTCCCTTTTGAATTCGGTCTGCTATTTTTATGTCTTTTGTGGTGATTGATGTGGCTCAGAAATGAATTCCTCTGGACAAGATGAGAAAATGAGGCAGAGTGGGTTCCTGTGGTGATCGGATATGGATAACGATGTTCTTTGGGTACGGTCTGTCCTGGCTTAGGTTGGGAAGGTGACTACACCAAACCTGACATCCCATTCAACCTCACTTCCTGTGCCTCTATACAACTATTTTGGTCTAGCAAACACCAAAAATCCATGGAAAGGAACTTTCTGGAAATACATTAAGATTGATCTCTTCTTGCTTCTTTTTTTCCTCTTTGCCGCTGTGGCTGTGGAGGGGCTAACAGGTCATTTGATGTCTCACTGATGCCTTTTCTCTGAGGCAGATGACAGCAGATGACTCACAGGGATGTTGTTTTTTGCCAAGTTCCTTTGGGAGTCACGTACAGAAGCAAACACCTTCTCTTGAGATGACAACCTCAGTGCAGATCGTAATCAAGAAGCATCACCACCGTTGGGTCTGGACACGCAGCCTGCTCCCACAAGAATGGTTGCCATCAGATTTACTGGAAAAGTGAGACCTTTCACCTTCTCGGGAAACACGCCTGAAGGGAGACATTCCCAAGTATTTCCAAAACACCTTTGCTCACTTCCTAGCTATTCTCTTTTGCTAGACCGCGTTGGGGTAAACACCTTTTATCTCACTGATGTTGAGTGCTCCAATCCAGACTCCACCAGAGTACGTGCAGTGACAACTTTTAACTTCAGGAGATTTGGCTGAAGCCTTTACTTTTCTGTCAACATCTCCTATAACCCCCTCTCCCCAAAAATTCACACCATGAGAAGAACTTACAAGTTTCCGCTGTTAAGAGTTGGAGCTTGATGATAAGAGATGTTTTAGCAGCAACCTTGGGGTTGAAATGTTGAGTAGACATTACGGCAATGTATAGATGATTTATTATACTTTAGGCAGCTGCACTGCATTTGACTTGGCTTAGTTTGACGTGGGTAAATCCATCAGTATTTTCTGTGTTGCATTAAATAATAGCTGTAAAACATGAAATTTCAGCTTTTCAGAATTTGGGATTTGTCACAACGAAGCGATGTTGTCATACAAGGTTTGCCACCACTGGCTCAACATGCTCCATTGCTAGTAGTGGCTTTCTGCTTTAATACTAGAAGGATGAGGGATCCCAAAGGAAAAGTTTTGCTCTAGTTTATGGAATTGTTCCCATTTCAGAACAAAGCTCTTACCGTTCTGGAGCAGTTAGGGCCATCACTAGGCAGAATTTCACAGATTTCCAGACCTGAAACATTCTTTGATGCATAAGTTATGGGACTTGGTGAGCCCAGAGCATCTTGCAGGATTGTGCTGACATGAAATAAGTTAGGAGAAAAACCTTGGTATTTTGTAAAAATGTTGTTGACAAATCATTAGTTTGAGCTTCAAAAGATGCTGGGATAGAAATGGAAATTTTTTTTTGATGTTTCAGGCAGAAAAAAAGTTAAAAAGTATTGGCTTGTCCCACATCTTATATGGCCTGAATCAGAAATGGGCAGAAGTAAGGAGTTTGCAGCTGTGATACAGGAATTTCATTTATCATCAAAAGCAGAAAGAGCTCCTTCATGCTGAGATCAGAACTGGGCTAACGGCACCATTTCCTTATCCAGCCTTTGTTAGGGTGTTCCAGGGGCTGGGAGCTGTGATTTATTCCATCCCTTTCCCCAAGCCCTAGCATAGCATGTGGATCATGATGGGGCCAGTTCACAGGGCTATTTTCTTTTTTGACCTGCACTTGTTCACCATCAGGCTCAAGAGTGTCCCCAAGTACAGCAGTGACAGCAGTGATGATGCTGATAAAGGAAGCAATCAAGGCAATGTTAGTAGGTAGGGTTGATATATATTCTTTTAAGGTTATTGATATATTTGAGAAAATCAGACAGCTTTTAGTGATGTGAGCTGCTCTTCAGGTCTTCAATAGCAGCACCAGATTTCAAAGATAGGTGTAGGATGAGCACAGCTCCTCAGAACTTGAGCTGATTGTTCTCAGATCACTTCCAAAATAAAATCTAGGGGGTATTTGTGGGATTAGGGATGTTGTTAATCACAGAGAAAACAGTGCTAAGTTAGTCATCTTATGGGACAAAGAGAAAGGTAATTATTTTAACACAAATTTTTCTGTTATTTCTAGAATATATCTACATGCACACACAGAACATGTACATGAGTATATATACGTGATGTATATAGAAAGAAATATTTTGTTGTTATGACTTGTAATTATCAATCTGTTATGCATAACTACCTTATGTAACATTTCATATTTATAATACATAACACACTTGCTGATATCTTGATCTACTTTCTACCACATTGCTGGTTACATTTCTGAACTGGTGGAAAACCAACATGCTCCTGGTAGTGCTCCAAAGGATTAGAGCTTCGTTTAATTGTTATTTAATAACAGCGTTGTCCCGACTGCCAGGGCTGCCCCAGACAAGGTGCTGTCCCTCCCCCAGCACCAGCAGAGATGCTCCAACCCAACACTTGGTGTGGGTGCATCCGGAGGGTGCCACAGCCCACCCTCAAGCCGGAGCTGCGATTGGCGCATGCTCCATAACTCAGCATCCTGACCATCTGTGCAGAGAAGCTGTGCCTGCCCCATCCCGGGAAGTGCTCCAGGCCACTTTGGATGGGGTTTGGAGCAGCCTGGGCTAGCGGGAAGGTGCATCTCCATGTGTGTACCCATCCCGGGTGAGGAGGGGGATGGAATGAAGAAGCGAGGCTGGAAGGAGGACATGTGTGTCCGGAGACAAGCACACAAGGAAGGTGAGGGCAGCAGCTCCATCCCTGGGGATGGCAGTGTGTGTGCGCCAGGGGCACAGGCAGGGAGCAGAGCGCTGCCCGCAGAAGGTGACTGCAGGAGGGGAGGGGAGAGGGCTACAATTGGTACCAGATGCCCTCAGAAGCTAATGACCTGACAAATGCTGTGCTCATAAAACAAATTCTTTAAAAAGGAAGCAAATGGAAATATAAGCTAGTGAAAGAATTTGCAGCAGCTGCCCTGAAACCATTTCTCACTTCATAAACAGGTCTGCATTGAAAAAACAGCCCCTTTCTTCTTGTTCTCCTTTGTGGTCCCCTCCTGTGCCCACCGGCTCTTTCAGGGCTGTGGCCTGCAGGTTTCCACCGGGTCTTTGGCTCAGTGGACTTGTCCAGAGTCAACAGCACATTGCGTTCCCTTAACGTCTGTGTCGGCACTGTTCGTTTTTTTGGGGGTTGGTTTTTTTTTTGGTTTGGTTTTTTTTGGTGTTTTTGACGTTGTTGGGGTTTTTTGTGTTTGGGGGTTTTTTTGGTTGTTGTTTTATTTTGTTTTGGGGGGGTTGTGTATTTTTGTTTGGTTGATTGGAGGTTTTTTTGGGGTTTTTTGTTGGGGTTTTTTGTGTTTGGGGGTTTTTTTTGGTTTTGTTAGGTTTTTGTGTGTGTGTCAGTTGTGGTATTTCTAACTCTGTGTATCCTTGGCTGGAGACGTTGAGTGACGGCAAGAGGCAGAGGCCTCTGCCTCGCTGGGAGAAAGGAGTGCCTGGAAACAGTCCCTGGCAGCCCTGTGCCAAGCAGGGAGCAGAGGAGAGCGAGGCATTCGGGTCCAGATCCCTGCCTTCTCTCCCCAGCTGTTGCCCAAAGCTGCAGCACCTCTGTCCCTGGCTGAGGGGGGCTGAGCTCAGGTGTTGCGCCTATGTCACCTGTGTCACTTGGTGACAGATAAAGCCAGGCTGATGGATAACCAGGCCGTGGGAGCTGTTGCGTTGCCCTAAGTCATGTCCAAATTCCATGCCAGGTAATTAATCTTCTGTCTGCATTTCACTGATGGAGACCATAGCCCTTTGGCCAGCACTGGGTCTCACTATGGGATTGTGGTGCTTAAAAGATCAGTACCTAATGGCTGCTCCTCAGTGGGAAGGTGCTGCAGTGAGGAGGAGGAGGCTGTTCCTTCCTGAGGAATGGGTGATGCCTTGCAAACTTTCCTAGGACCTCTTGTGACCTGCAGTGGTGCCTCCTTTTAGCTCCATCTCGCTTGGTGGCCATGGTTGAGCCTGCAGAGCTAGACAAGTGCGTGTTGGGATGGCCTTGATCCCAAAACCTTGGCACCAGCATGCACAGGCTTGGAGTCCTGTGCTGGCCTGTGGGAAGGGCAGAGGTGCTGAGGACCACCAGAGCAGAGTGGAAGGTGACAGGAGTGGGGTTGAGGAGGCAGGTGCACGTGCAGCTTCTGTATTCCACCCCAGGCTGTGGTGTAGGTGTATGAATATGGAGGAGGACAGCACAGGAGCTGAGGAACCTCTCATGGATGATTCCCTGATATTTGCAGAGGTTTCCTCTCAGCTAAACCTTTCCTTTCAGTTGGAGAATTATCTGTGGATTCTCTGGTGTCCTGTACAGAGTTTGACATACCTGATTCAAAATTTGTACAAAGACATACCTTCTGCCTCCCCTGTCCTTGTCAACCTTGTCTACCTCCCTCTTGTTCTCCTGGTCGACCTGCAACAAGCCTTTGGTGCTGGGCTGTGTGCAGACTCTGTGCAGCACAAATTTTGCAACGTTCTTGAGCTGTGCCTCCTTTCAGCAGCTTGAAAGAACATGGTTGTGGTTGGTGGGAAGGTGAGAGCTGGGATTAGGATGGAGACAGAGCTGGGAAAAAATACCTTCCTGGCATCATCGTAAGGAGACTTCAAGCCTGGAAGAAGCTGCAGCTGTGAGGGATAGGTGTGCATTTTTAGGCATCTGTGACCCACTGAGCATTCATTCCACGCAAGTGCCACCTGGAGAGAGTCCTTCCTCGCTGGAGTATCTTTGGAGACCTGCTGGTTGATCCCTTCTCTCTTCTCCACAGCTGTGCCCACGGTGCCTGCAGGGGATCAGGAAGCTGCGTGCAGCCTCTGCTTCCTCACGCTGCCGCCCTCAACTGCAGCTCCCACGGCCCGAGGCAGATGATGTGCACCGTCGCCTGCGAGAAGGGCTTTGTCCTGCGCTCCAGCGGTGGGAAGATCCTGGGCCCCACGCAGGTGAGTGCGCCTCAGGACAGCCCATGGAGCTAGATAAAAAAGATTTAACCACCTTGCGGTGGTTGGAGGGAGCACAGAACACTTTGTTCCTCCAGCCCCAACCTTCTTGTGTATTTCCCAGCAAATCCCAGCTCAGTGATGCTCCAGTGCTGGACCCCTGTGCTCATGGCCGATGGTTCTGCTCTGGAGATCCCTCTCTTTCCCTTGCTGCAGTCCTAGTTCTCCCAGTCCAGTGTTGCCTGCAGAGCACAGCTCTGCCAGGCTGAAAGCTGCTGCAGGGAGTGTCCCAAGTCAGGGTGATGCACTCCAGCAGAGGGAGAGGTAGATATTTCTACTTTGGATGGACATTGCTGGGAGGGTTAAACATCCCTGGGATGTTTTCTCTCTTAAAGCTGAAGTTAGAGGCTCAGGAAAAAATGAAGTCATTGCAGAACAACTATATTTAGAGGCAGCTGAGAGCACGGAGAGCTTTTCTTCCTTTGTGTTGTGTTGCAATAACGGCGCAGAGGTCACCATGAAAGAGTTTGTCCCACTTTCCAGAGGGTTGGGGGTAGCCTCGTAAAAGCCACAAGCCAGCACAGCTCTTAGCTGTTGACTGAGGAGACCTGGGATGATGTGTCCTTGGGAACCGAACTGCCTTGGTCCAGGCAGTCACCTTGGCAGGGGTGTAGGCACAGAGTGTCCTGTCCTGTCCTTGGGCTGTTTGTGGAGTGGGGAACAGGAGTTGGTCTCCACGCCGGACAGAGTGAGAGCATGAACTTGTGTGGGGCAGGCAGACGGAGGTGAGTTGGGCCATGGCAGCAGGGTGGCCTTTCCTCTCCTTGGAGATCTGTTTGTGGCACCTGGCAGGCAGGTTTCCCATGCTGCAGCGTTGGCCGAAGGAGAGGTGGGCACTGGGAAGTGCAGTAGGGCAGCTGGAGATGCACTGCTCAGCCCCTCATCGCTGTGAGGTTATTAATTACATGGCCAAGGCATGCCCAGGGAAAACAAAATGTTCCCGTTCTCCGAAATGAAACCGCACAAAATAAATCTGCCTCGGGTGACAGTTGTCCTGTGTTTGGCAGTGAGAGGGGAAACTTCTGAGCAGAGCTTTACCAAGTGGCTGTCACAGCAGAGGGCAGCTTGCATGTGCCTTGCCCTGAGCGCTCCGGTGATGTTACTGCTCTGGCTTGTGACCCCGTTTAGGAAAATGCACGCAGCTCCTCTCCTGAGCGTCCTCTCCACCTAGCTCGGCTCCACTATGATCCTGCTGCACACTTGGGAGTACCAGACTCAAATTTAGTGATGTCCTTCAGAGCCACCACGTCCAGGTTCAATCAAGATGCGCTGGTTGGGAGGATGAGTCAGGTCTTCGGCTGTACGAGCAGTGGGGTTGTACTCAGCCAGTGAAGGGATATTGGGAATATTGGTCTGGAGGCCCTGGCTGAAGGCTGCTGGGCTGGGAATGGCTTGGGAATGGAAATCATAGAATAGATGGGGTTGGATGGGACGTTTAAAAGATCACTTAGTCCAGGAGCACCTTCCACTAAACCAGGTTGCTCAACGCAAACCATCATCCACCACTCAGTTTTGATGAAGTCTGTAGCAGATGTTGACTATGTTTAGTGCTGGGACGACAGTGGTTTTTGATCTCAGGCAGTCCCCCAGCTGTGTAAGAGGGGCTGCATAATTAGGATTTGTAAATGAGATTACATGATTTCAGTGGGGTCTGTGGGCTGAGGCATGAGGGAATTGGTACATTTAGGGAAAAACAACAGGAGAGCTTCCTGATAAAAGCTGAGGTAAGATTTGATCTTTTATGGGAGGAAATTGCAGCTCTTGAGCTCAGCTCAAGAGGTTTTAGTGTATATTGAAGGAATTTTCCTTTTTTCCTTACGTGGACTGGCACTGCCCAGACAACATAGCATGCACAGTGGCTGGAGTGTTACCCCAAGGCACATTGGCTGCTATCACACCCCATACATCACCCTGTGAACACGTCAGGGCTTCGTGATGCATTGTCCAGAGTGGGGAGAAAGGGCACACTGGGGGAGGAAAAATGTTGGAGAGCTTTCCTTACCCTGAAACTTGGGCCACCTTTCTGCTGTGGTGGCATGCCTGTAGATGAAAGCTCTCTTCAGGTGTGTGATGGAGCTTTGCTTTTTCTGCAGCAGGAGGTGGTGCTGATGTGCAGTTCGGGACAGTGGGACACATCTGTGACTTGTGACCCTGTTGACTGCGGTGTTCCTGACCAGTCCCACGTGTACTACGCTGAGTTCTCCTGCCCCGCAGGGACCACCTACCTGCAGAGATGCTCCTTCTCCTGCTCCCCTCCGGCCAAGCTTCAAGGTATGGTCTGGAGTGCCGAGATATTTAACCACCCTTTGTGGTGTCACCTTTCCATGCATGCCCCAAGCAGTTCAAACAGGCATTGCTGCTTGGAATTTCCCACTTATCCTGGCTTCTGCCAGCTGGATGGGCTCTTGAGATACTTCCCGAAATGATGGGTATCCATCCCCCTGGAGTGGAGACATCCTAGCGGGGGGATAATTCCCTCTGACTCCCATCCCCTGGCAGGCAGCCCTTATCCATCCACCTCAGGGTGTAGCGATGTCCTCTCCTGACTGCTGTTCCAGCAGCCTCCAGTATCATGGTGATGAAGGAGACAAGAAACACGCAGGCAGGCAGAGAGGACTTCAGAGAGCCAGAAGTGGCTCGGTGCCGGGTGGCTGTGGGAAAGCCTGTGGTTCAGGGAGCCTGAGGCTGGACAGAGCCATAGAGACTGATGCCCACAGCTGCAGAGCAGTCTGGGAGATGTTCACCACCCAGACGCACAGCAGTCCCCCAGACACACCAGGGCCTGGCTTTCATTCTCCCAACCCCATTGGTAGCCGCAGGAATGTTTTAAGCCAAGTCAGAGAAAGAGAGCTACTGTTCTGTCTATGCAAGGGCTGAGCTGGATGGGATTTCAGGGGTAATTGCCTTGACAGCTTCAAGCACTGGGACTTTGTGAGTTTCCACCAGTGCCTTTGCTCTGAACAATCACATACAACAAATCATTTTAATGGGTACCCTATTTTATGGAGACTTTTATAGCTGAAATGTATGAGAATCGTTTACTTCTTTAAAAAAAAAGTTCAATCTGAGGAGGAAAAACTGCAGAGAATTAAGGTCTCATTTCATGACAGGGAGGATGGTGGCAGATCCCCAGAGTGAGCTGATCAAAGGGTAGCATGCGAATGTCATCTCAACAACACAAATTCTGCATGAACTGATGCCCGTTGCCTTGGGTCGGTCAACTGAGGGCAGAGCTTTAATCTAATCTTTCCCTCACAGCCGCCCCTTGTTCCCGCTGCAGTTGCTGGGAGGTTTGCCATGGACTCCCTCGCTGGGAAGGCATCCTCTCCATGGGCCCCTGGGTGGCTTCCAGCACAATGGCCGGAGGTGCTTGGCCAGGGCTGCCGAGCCGTGTGGGCAAACTCTCAGAGTCCAGCGGACACCACTGAGCCGCTGAGGCAGGGATGTGATCCATGCTTGTTCCCCACAAAGACTCGCATCCTTCAGGAGAGCTGTGGAGGCTGAGAATAGGCAAGGAAAGGATGACGTGGCTGTGTGGCACTCGGAGGTGGGGGACGACCCCTGGCAGTCTTGACCTGCCAGGAACACAAGCGCTGAGTGGAGATGTGATCTTGCCTCTGGTCCAAAAGTGTTCCTGTGAAAAGAAAGTGATGTTTGAAGGAACTGTGGAGCAGCCCGGCTGCACCACAAATGTGCTGATCGAAACCTCTCAGTAGGAAGAGTCCCATTCACTCCAGTCCAGCTTTTCTCTTGCTCAGCAGCTCCCAGTGAACTATCCACACTAGGCACTTCCTGCAGACATCCAGAGCTGTGCGGTTTTGGCCACCCATTTAGCTGGGTCTATCAGGGACAACAAAGAGCCGGGCTGTAACACTCAACCCAAAGCTCTAATGATGGTTGGTTTGAATTCCCAGTGACACCAGTGAGGCCTCCCGTGTTTGTCCTTGTGGTCCTTTCCATCCTCTTCACTCTCAGGTTGTCCAGAGAGGTGGTGGGTGCTCCCCCTGCCCCATCCCTGGATGCATTGAGAGCCAGGTTGGATGGGGCTCTGAGCTGCCTGATCTGGTGGAAGATGTCTCTGCCTGTGGCAGGGGGAGTTGGACTAGATGGCCTTTACAGGTCCTTTCCAACCCAAACCATTCCATGATTCCATGATCTTGCCCTGCATATGTAGTAGGATAGGACAGCTTGATAAGCGTAGGTAAGACCAAAGCAAAAAGCAAAGCACTTGGGGAGGATGAAGGTGGGCTGAACTGAATACGGCAGAGAGGTGTCTTACACAAGGGCCCCTGAGGCACCACCGAAGAGTGGAAGTTTAAGGAAAAGGTTTGGGGAGATTCACAGAGCTAAGATCCTTCCTCCAGCCTTTAGAAGTTGACTCCTCCATATTTCTGTCTGCATTCAAGTATTTTCTTCTACAGTTTGACCAAGCAGGCGGTGGAGTCTGTCGTGTTCGTGTTTGTTGCCCCGTTTGGTATCAGTATTCACTCTAACAAGAGGACTTTTGCTGGGTGCTCTGAGCTCCCCTCGGCAGGACTCCACCCTGGCTCGGCTGTAACCTCCCACACTGCTTCTCTTTTGGGGTCAGGAACCAACCAGTGGCTCACCTGCCTGGAGGATGGTCTCTGGTCGCTGCCTGAAGCCTACTGCAAACTGGAGTGTGACACCCCTCCCGCTGTGGCCAACGCCAAGCTCCTGGTGCCTCGCTGCCTGCGGGGGAACCACGATGTGGGCTCAGTCTGTCGCTACAAGTGCAAGCCTGGGTACCACGTGGCTGAGAGCACGGCAGACAAGCCTAAGAAGTAAGTCCATGGCAGGTCTGTTTCCACCGCTTCTTTCCTCCTCCCAGCGTGCTCAAGGAGCAGAGCTGATGGGACAGTGTCAGTCTCAAAGAGCTGACTTGATAGGGAGAAGGCAGAGCAGCTTGCTCTGGTCACACAAAGGCATTCCCCTGGTCTAGGTGAACCCGGTGGGAACAAGATGTGGTTGCACACACGTGTGTTAAGTGCTTTAACCTGAAACAAGCAGCTCTTCCTGTGCGCCTCCATGTATTTGTCACTTGGTGAAAGTTAAGCACCGAATTAAGTGTTTGTGGACTCCCAGGTAATTAGACATTTGCAAGATGTTGGATGATGCCTGGAGTTTCTGTCTTTCCTGAAAGTGATAAAACATAGAACAGAAACACTGTAAGAATGAATGGCTGCCTTTTGTCAGGGTTAACATCTCACCCACTGTGCTTCTCTAAATTTAATCTCTAGCATTGGCATTTCAATGGGAGAAGATTTTTCCTGATGCTTTGGGGAAAAATTCCTGGTGGTTCACTAGCCCTGCTCTCAGCCAATCTAATGAGGCTGGGAGGTAAAGCAGCGTTTTGTCTGCAATGCCTCCAGCCGAAGTCCCCATTGGGTTTTGTCACTAAAGATTCCCTGGCACCAGCCAGGTTCTCCCCAGAGTCTTGATTCTGGCCCAAATCGGGTAATTATGTGTTAATTGTTTAATGCCCCCTTCCAGTTGTAATTGGGTGCAGACTTCATCTCTTTGCTCTGGGGTAGAGTTGTTGTGCAGTGGGAAGCAGTTGCCAAATTTCTTGCCTTGTAATGAAGGAAGTGGTTTCTGTAAACAGCTTTTCACAGTGTTAGGAGAGTTTCTGGGGCCAAAGGGAGCCGAGCAAATGATGATTATGGCTGCGATCACATGGACTCCTTTGCAAACTCTAGAGCAGCTTGCGTGCCTGTGGCACTTCAGGCACTGGGCATTCAAACAGATCCACTCAGCTTGCACATTTGGGCCTCCTCGGTCCTGCTGCAGCAACTGCTGGTAAAAAGGATGACCCCTGGGACATCCTGAGGCTCCTCTGATGTGTAACTTCCATATGGGTCTGAATAACCTGTGAGACAAGTCAAGGAAAATCATGCGAAGTGGTTTGTGTTTTCATAGCAATGAATGTTGACATTGCATTTTCACATTTACAATTGTCATTACGGCTATCTCGTCAGACATCTCTGATGTTGGAATACAAAAACCTCATTAACAGAAAGTAAAAAATCATTGCTTTCCTATCATGCAGATTAACTCCTATGTGAGTGGCCCACCCCAAGCAAAAATTTTTCCTCCGAGGTGTAAATGTCATTGTACTGTCTCATCAGGAGCTCTTGGGGTACACTCAGCATGAGTGCAAACCCCTTGGTGTGGTATAGTAGCTACCAGCCAGTAAGTCAGTTCCTGGATTGCTGGAAATTGTTCTGGTGTCTCAGAAGGAGAGGGTGGGAGCTGCCAGAGTGAGAGGTTGCTTTGTTTGATCAGGCCAGTTTTGGGGAAAGTGAGGTGATGGAGAGCTTTGGAAGTGACCGACACTGATGAGGTGCAGGCTCCTGATGTGCTAGTGTGAAAGCAGGGTCTGAGCTGGTGATTGGACATCAGTTCTTGGGGTCTTCTGCTGTCTCTCTGGGTTCAGGAAACTGAGTTCTCCCTGTTATCCATCAAGCACGAGCCTTGCTAAAGGATTTAGTGCCACATAGGTGTAGATGTACCTAAGGAAGCAAGACTCTCTGTGTGTATTATATATTGGACAAAAGTCAGGCATAACCTGTGACTGACACCGAAGATCCCTCATGCACACTAACTAGCTCACCCTGGGAAATATAGTCAGACTTCCTTTGAATTATTCTTCTAGTTCTAGCTTTGCTCCTCATGTGGTAACTGCGGTGCCTACCTTATGCAGGACTGAACCACGACTGGGATCCAGCTGTCTCTGTGCAAGCCAAGATGATCTTGGACACAGATGCTCATGCAATTCCCTCACTTGTGTTTTTCAGTTGAATTTTACTGCAGGAGCAGTTAGGATGCTTAGAAGGTGCAGAGATCATGGTTGAAATTCATTTCCCGTAGCTTAACTGGAAGAGAAAGGGGACGAAGAAATCAGTTGCCTCAGAGATGCTTTTGTCTATTAACCTGGGTGAGGAAAGACCCTTGGGAAATCACTGCTTGTCAACAAGGGATCCTTGAGGAAATACTGATTGTGTAATCAAGATGCTGCCAGAGATTTCCTGCCTTCCTGCCGGCAGGTTCATCTGACTGACAGTGCTGACACGAAGGGTAAAGTTTCTTTGACTCTTCCTAAAGGAGATCTATTTTCAGCCTGGAGAGGTCACATAACAGCTAATCTACTTCTAATCCCAGAGTAAGGGTAATGGGGGGAACTTAACATATGCATTTGTGTTTTGTGATGGGAGCTCTCTGGATTTAGGCAGAACCTATTCCATGGCAGTACCAGCCCACCACCTGGATAACACAAAGATATGAACCATCAAGGAGAAATGCTCAGCATCACCCACAGCTGTAGCATTGAGAAGTGCTGGCCTGAAACTCAGCACTCTGATACTCTGGGGGAAAGGGTGTCACCCCCACGGTGCTCCTTGCTGTTGCTCCCAGCATGAAGTGCCATCTGAAGCAGACCTCTGCCAGGAACAGACAAGGTCGAGTTGGATGGGGCTTGGAGCAACTTGGTCTAGTAGAAGGTGTCCCTGTCCACGACAGGGGGGTTGGGACAAGATGGTCTTTAAGGTCCCTTCCAACCCAAAGCAATTCCATGTTTCTGGGACAGTAGCTAGGAGATCCTTTAGAGAACCATTCTAATGCCAAGAGGATGCTCAGTCCGGGAACTCAAGAGGTGAGACCCTTCAGAGAGCTTGTTTCTCTTTCCCATTCTCCTTGGAGAGAAGAGATTTGGGGATCTCAAAGCTGCCTTTGTGAGGGCTTGAGCTCCTTCTGCTAGCTTGAGGGGAAGAAGCAAAGAACCACCAGACATTCAGGTGTTTTCAGGCAGATTTGAAAATCTTGGCCTGCATTTTTACCAGAGATCAAGGGAGCCCAGCACAGTCCCCAGGGAGCTTCCATGGAGATGTCAGCCCCTTGTCCTTCTCTCCCTGTTCAAAAACTTCAGACACCATTGAAGAAGGAGAGGATGTGGGAGAATGTGGAGGAGAAAATGGGAACTGGAAAGAGTTAGCAGACTGGGGGCTGGAAACAAAGCAGGAAGCTGACAGCAGGGCAGGCAGGACAGCCTAACCCAGCAGCACTGCAGTTCAGTAGGGCACCAGGCACATCTGTGCTGGGCACAAAGGTACTCAGTGCCTCTGGCCACATCTAGCCCCTCCTAGATAAAAGGCAAACACACACAGGGCTGTGGGAACCAAAGAGCCAGGTAAGGAAAACACAGACTGTCAACCAGGCTCCTCTGTCTTTTCCACCTCTAATGTCTCTGGACATTGGCAACCCAGGTTGCCCAGGCTGTTGGAGCACATCAGCGGAGGCTCCCACAAGCTGGTGCAGCTTTCTTTCGATTGACTGACAAATCTCTCTCCTTTCCTCCTATTCTTTTTGAAGCCATCAGTCTCCTGCCATGGGAGATGAGGCTTTAGGCTCATTTGTCACCATTCTGCACAACAAACCCACTCCCAGCAAGCTGGCTGGATCCCTGCCAGACCCTGCATGCTCAGCTCCTGGAGCTGGGCGAGTGCTTGTGCGCTCATACCCTCAGATACAGCCCTCACTGGCCTGAGACGTCTCCCTTGCCTCCTCTGCCCATTAGACTTGCCTTGTTGGAGAGTTGACTCAGATTTTCCTAGCTTCCTTGTAAATCCTCAAGAAGTGCTGCTAACCCAGATCAGAAGAAGTTAGGGGGTGGGACGGGGTCTGGAAATTTCAAGCTCCTATGAAGTGGTGTGTATTTCTATATATACTTTTTTTTAAAAAGCCTCTCCCTTCCCTTCTCCATGCTTCCCCATGAACTGCTCATTTCATACATGTGGGAGTGGTGCACCCCCCAGCCTCTGCCCCGGGGTCAGCCCGGGCTGGCTCTGTTTGAAGTCCCTGGATGGGAGCTGGCAGTGGGCTGAGGCCCCGCAGCGAGGTGGTTTGGGGGTGCAGGTTAGGGGAGAGGTGTGAGAGGCCATGCACGATGATGACTCTCCCTGGGGCCACTCCAGAGCCACATCAGAGTGAGGAGCCCCTGCGAGGATGATGGGGCTGTGAACCCCAGCCTGCACCTGTGCAAACTCCAGCTGCTGCAGCATGTCCTCCCCGTGCTCAGCCCATCTCCTTGTGGGCACAGGGCCTGGGCCATGATTTAGAGAGCAACAGAGAGGTGCAGTGGCTGGTGAAAAGCAGCATGGGGCTGGGATGCTGCTGGTCTTTAAAGGAGTTTGCTCAGTGCCTGGGGCGTCGCTGCTGCAGTGAGGCTTCACACCACCAGTTTGCTTCTATCTCCATAAGCCCCCGTGATTTACCCCTCGCAAGTCCTACAGCTGCATCACACCCTGCGAGCCAGGAATTTCAAGAAGGGGGAAATGCTAGTGGTGGGGCTGGGCATCCAACATGGGTTAGTACTTCTTGGCACTTCAAAACATTCAGTCAGATTTGGGAGAAGGCAAAGTCTGATGGGGACATCTTTGCAAGGCAGTGATTAACATCCTCATGGGAAGGGCAAGCAAACAAGAGAGTTAAATGAGGAATGGACTGAAGCCACAGATGCCTACAATGGAATCCAGAGTCTCTCTGCCTCACCAGCTTCCTGAAATAAGTTGCAGTTCCCTTAGTCAGTTCAAGGCTGCTGCTGTTGGGGTGATACGGCAGCAGTCCTCACTGCTGAGGTGCTCACACCATGGCCATCCTCACTCCTCAGGTGGGCTGGTGAGAAGATTTGTGCAGAGCTCTGTGCCAGTGGATTTGCTGTGTCCCTTTCCCTACCCTGCCTGCCTTCGTGTTACCTCCTGGAGCCTGCATTCACCTTGGCAGGAACCCTCTGCCCCATTACACAGTCTTGAGAAGAAACAGATCCTTGATTTCTGAAGGGAGAAAGGGGCTCTCCAAGAGCTGCAAATATTTTAAAATATGAGAACACTTCAAAAAGCTCTAAAATATCTCATCCAGGAGTTCCCAGCAGAAGTCTGCCAGGGAACACCCCATGTCTGGCAGTGGGGTGCAGATGGGGTCCCCAGGCTGTGTGACCCTGCCCTGTGTGTTGAGGGGCAGCTGGGTGGCCCCACACAATGTCGTGACCCTGCACCAGGTGTTAATGGGCACATGGGTGCCCCCACATTCTGTCTGCTGCCTCTCAGAACAAGGGGCAATTTAGTGCCTGCCCCCAGGGGTTCCTCTAACCCTGTTAGCCCCCTCCACATACCTGTGGCAGGCTATGAACTCCCTAATGTGGTGTCTGGAGCCCTGCCTGCTGGCACTCGTGGTGGGAGAGGGCAGGGGCAGGCAGCTGGAGTGTGCTGTCTAGTAAAGGAGGACAGGAGTGGGGGGAAAAGCCTCATTAAGGATGGGGCAATCAGCTCTGGCTCGGGTAAAGCACATCAGGGTGGGGACGTGTCCTCTGCTGGGAGAGTAGTCCTTGGCCAGCCTGATGCCTCACCAGTTTTGGTGCCTGTGTGTAAAAGATGTCGTGTCTCTGTCACTGACAAGGATGGAAGACTGAAGAGCGAGTGGGCTCCACTCCTGGACTCACTTTCTTTCTTTCTTTCTTTCTTTCTTTCTTTCTTTTCGTTCTTTCTTTCTGTCTGTCTGTCTTTCTGTCTATCTTTCTCTCTGTCTTTCTGTCTTTCTTTCTGTCTTTCTCTCTCTCTCTCTTTCTCTCTCTTTCTTTCTCTCTTTCTCTCTCTCTCTCGTCCTGTCTCTCTTTGTTTCTCTCCTCCTTTCCTCCTTTCTCTCTTCCTTTCTCTCTTCCTTTCTCTCTTCCTTTCTCTCTTCCTTTCTCTCTTCCTTTCTCTCTTCCTTTCTCTCTTCCTTTCTCTCTTCCTTTCTCTCTTCCTTTCTCTCTTCCTTTCTCTCTTCCTTTCTCTCTTCCTTTCTCTTTCTTCCTTTCTTCATTCCTTCTTTCTTTTCTTGGCAAGTACTTTGTGCCTGGGCTGTTTTAGCAGCATAGGGTGGTACTGGTCTGCTGCAGCCCCTTGGTGAGAGCAGGATTGACAGATCTGGCTGGAGTACAAAGAGGAGCCTCAGGAGTAGCTGGGCACAGGCCAGAGGATTTACTGGTGGAGGCAAACTCCATCCAGCAAAGTATGTAGCTACTGGCAGTGGGACAAAGCAGCCCAGGACCTGCAGGGACGGTGGGAGGAATGGTTTAGGGGCACCAGAAGAGGTGGGGAGTGGTGGGGTGGCGAGGGCAAGCGAAATGCATCCAGTGCTCCTACATCAATGCAATCCCCCCAGTGAGGAGAGGAAAAGGTCCTGGTCAGGTTTTGGGTGTCCCTTTGGAAGGGCGTGCCCATGGTGAGGGATCATAGGGTATGGGAAAGCCCTACATGTGTGGGGCGTGATTGTGCTCCAGGAGAGATGTCTTTAGTCTGTTCCTGACATCTGTAGGATGCCTGGAACAGCCAAGGGGGGAGTTTGGCACTCTGCAGCCTGGTCTGGGATCTGTGTTTCCTCAGGAAGTTCCTGAAGATCCAGTGCCGGGAGAGCGGGCAGTGGGAAGAGGGACACTGTGTCCCCGTGGTGTGCGAGCCCCCGCCGCCTGTCTTCGAGGGCATGTACAACTGCACCCAGGGCTTCCAGCTGGACAGCCAGTGTGTCCTCACCTGCGAGCAGCAGGGACAGCAGGTGAGTGCTGGGGGGATGCAGATACTGACCACACCTTGTGTCTCAGAGCATCTGGAGAGCACAGGGCTGTGCCCTGCTGTGCAGAGGGGCTGCGCAACAGCTTGACCATCCCCAAGGCCAAATGCCCTTGTTCCACTGAGAGCAGATCCTCTGCAAGCCCAGAGCTCTTCTTGCTGGGCCCCAGCTATGGCACAAAGTGCACCACCACCTGGGGATGCTCACCCACTCCCTTGTCTGGAAAGCGGTGGTCCCAAGCCAGCTGGCTTGCCTTGTGTGAAAGGGGTCAGAAAGCATAAGTGGGGGGTTTCCTGTGGCTGTTGGGAGCTGCTGTGAGAGCACTCACCTGGGATATTGGGCAGCCTTGCTGCAGCAGTTGTGCTCACTGAGGGGCTTCCCTGGGGATGGAGGCTGCTGCCTGCCAGCTCTCGCACCCAGGTGTCTTATCGATGCATGGCAAGGGGTCTTATCAAAAGAAGTGTGGCTGATTCCGTTTGGTGGGATCACAAACAGTTGGCTTTCTGGTCAGTGAATGTAGCTGGACCAGACGGCTGCAGCCCAGCTGCTGTGGGGAATGTCCCGCTGGGCATGGCTGGGGGGAGGGCTGTCCTTGCACGGGGCTCTCCCAGCCATGGGCAGTGGCCAGGCAGGGCGAGTAATGGCAGCTCTGTCCCTCTGCTTTGCAGGTTCCCATCATCTGCACCAAGGAGGGCTCGTGGACAGAGGAGTTCAAACTGTGTGAGAGCTTGCAGGGCACCTGCCCACCACCCCCGGAGCTGAATTTCGTGGAGTACAAGTGTGAGCAGGGGCATGGCATAGGTGAGGGCCGATGAAAACCAAACAGAAAACCAAACTTTGTGTCAACTCAATTGTCCCAGAGAGCTGATAGTCACAATGACTTTTCCTGTACCAATCCCCACTAGATGCAATAAAATAAAAATCCTCTTTTCCACCATCTTTATAAGCACAGAGCCAGGGGTGGCTTTAGCTTTGTGCTCACCCTGGTTGTACTCTTGGGCAAGACTCAAAGCTAAAGCTGGCTCCAACATAAGTATGTCTCTTTTCAGAGGCAGCAGGGATTGTCTTTAGGTCAATCCCAGCACTTTGCATTCATTTTCCTGATCTGTAGCCCTCCATCTCCCCTGAGGTCTCTCCACTTGGTACTGCTGTTGATGTTTGCAGGGTTAATGTGACAGGTCCTAGATAAAAGCCACAAAAGCTGCGGTGACAATTGTGTGTAACAGGGCACTTTCACCAGATGAGGGACCACATCATCCATTTCTGTCTGCAGGGCTTGGTTGCTTTGCGCTTTCAGGAAAGGCTGCAACGCTCAGCCACAATCATTGCATCTGGTCCAGCATCTAGGAGAGGATGCTCCAGCACAGTTACTCTGAAGCAAACACAGCAGACACCTCAGTCTGGTCAAACCACGCTGAGGCGAGTCTAATGACAGGGACTGCTGGGGCTGAGCTTAGGACAGACCTGATAGGAGGCTAGGGTTAGGGCTGGGATCCCACCTGGTTTTCCAAGGTGGTTTTTGCAGATTTTTTTTTTCCTGGGTCATGGGAAGGCAGTGGGAATTCTCTGTGTTAAAAAAAATTACGAAAGATGCTTCTTAACATGTCAGCAAACATCACGTAATATCCAGGCCAGACTTATTTTCATGCTGGGTCCCATGTCCTGCCATCAAAGTTTGAATCTTTTTCTTGGGCTGTGCTTGGTTTTCCTTTCGTCTAGGAGAAGAGAATTGGGCACAACTCCTGTAGGCTCTTGGATAATTCAGGATTTGGGGAAGGAATTGCTGTCCCAGGTTGGGAGGGAAAGGGTCCCCTCTATGTCTGTCCCCAACATCAGTGGTGGCCTCCTACAAGATATCGATACCTGGCTCCTGGTGAGGTCCTCAAGGCTCTCCCTCCTTCCACAGGTGCTGTGTGCATTCCTTCCTGTGTCATTCCTCCCAGTGACCCTGTCATACTGCCCAAAAATGTCACTGCTGAGACAATGGATCATCGGCTGCAGCCCACCAGAGTCCAGGTAAAAGGGGAGATGAGTTCCTCCAGGAGGGCTGTTGCTGTTGCTGGCAGCTTAGGGAGGGAACCCCCCTTCTTCTCCATCTGGTGTTTAACCCAAAATCTCTGCCTCAGGTGAAGACTTGGAAAGACAAGCAGTGGATGCTACTATGCATCCTCCTGCTCTCCTATATCAAAGTTCAGCACAGTTATCAGCTCCCAAGCCAGCTTTCAAGGAATTGCAGGATTCCACAGTATATGAAGTTTAATTCAAGAATCCCACTGACTTTTCAGGATGTGCTGTGTGCCTAAACCTGTTAAGCTGCTGTTTATTGTCAGCCAATGTGCTGGGAGAGCAAAAGCCACCTCTAGCACAGTGTAAGCCTGGGTCCCCAGTTACCTGGCAGCAGAGATGCAATCCCAGGCAGGCATTTCCTGCCAAGGAAGAGGCAGGGCACTGTCAGCTGAAAGGTGTCTCCAGCTGCCAGGACCCACTGGCCCGCTGGGTGCCTCTACTGCTGGAAAAGGGGAGCCTTTCCCTCCCACCTCTTAGTCATTTTGTAGGCAAAGCAGCTCAAATAGCTCAAATAGTTTGGATCCTCATGGCACGACTTTACCAAAAAGCAGCTCTGCCGGGGTAATATTTCTTAAAATAAAAACGAGATGTATAAGGAAGGAGGTGGAAGAAAGAAAAGCAAACAATCTTCCCAGGAGCCAGTGCTCCCATCCAAATGCTTTCCCCTCCTCCTGGGAACCCGCAGGAGGCCCAGCGTCGTGCCTGTGGATACTACTGTACGTCTCCTTGAATCAGACCCACGGCGGATGGCTGCCGGGGGGGTGAGGATGCCTGGGGCATGTGGGATGGTTAAGCACGAGCCTTGGAAGGAGTCCTTGCCTTTGAGGGATCGGATGGCTTGGCCTGTCGAGGCAGTGGTGTTCAGCTTCCCTTTCACCACCACTGCGGGCTTTCGTGCAAGGGAGGCATTTTGCAGAGAGGAGGAGGAGGGAGAAGAGACGTTATTTTAAGAAGCAGCTCTGTCCCTTGCCAGGAGCTCTCTCCCTGGACCATCTTGTTTTCCTCTCTGTCCTGGCTTCTGCCCCCGCTCCCCACTTGGCTCCCCCAAGCCTCCAAGAGTTTGCTGTTCCCAGGAGCTGCCGTGCTCCCAAGGGGATGGAGAGGATGGGGTGAGCAACACAGGGAGCTGCAGAGGCCGCTCAGGGGAGGCACAGTCGTGTTTTGCTTTCAGCTCTGATTCATTGCATCCCACAGACAAGCAGGTTTGTCTCTCTGCCCTTCTTTCCCAGCCTGGAATACAAGTATGCTAAAATGAGTATCCTAAAATGGCATCCGAAATGCACAGCAACCACATACAAAACAACTCTGTGGCGTTGGGACGCACACATCCTCTAGGCTGAGCAGGAATTGGCAGGCTCTGGAATTCCCCAGCCTTTGCCCCATTAGGCTGGCTCCCTCTGGTCTCCCCTCCCTGCACTGGCTGTGGATGGCCAGGACCTCATCCTGCTCCAGCCTTATCGCGGTCTTGAAGGCAGATGCTGCAGGAGGACCTGCAGCCAGTCTGTGTGGGCAGAGCTGCCCCGTCCCTAGCTGCCCTGCCACCTGGAAATGCTGGAGCCAGTCTTCCTGCCACTGAACATACCAAACAAGAGGCTGGGAGAAAATCTACCTTACCCCTCTGTGCGATTCCCGTCCTGCGAAGGGCATCCTAGGACACTTTCACAGGCCAGATGCCGTTTTATGGGGCCTCAGATTTCAAAGCCTGCCTGAACTTTACCAGGAGGAAATTGCATGTGCGGTGGGGCTTTTCTTCCCCCTGTGTAATCATGAGTGTTCCCCACAAACCCCAGCTGAATGAGCGGGGTGGTGCGTTCCAGGGCTGGGAAACCGAGCCCTTCACATCTCGCTCTGGTGTCCATCTGGCTGCAGCAGCTGAGTTCGTGACTCATAAATACCAGCGAGAGCATCAGAGTGACCGTGAGGCTGGTGTATCTGCTTCAAGTCAGGTCTGGGGACATGGATCCTCCCAGGGCGCAGTTTTTGGAGCCTGAGCAGGGATCAGTGAGCCAATTGTTGTAGGCACTGAGTGGTGACCAGCGGAGAAGCTGGTGCATTCAGCATCACACATCCAGCCTCTCGTGGCTTATCCCCAGCAGCAGCTCCTGGCAAGCCAGACACTGTGGTGGCACTGCCAGCCAAACTCACTTCTTGGGTAGTCTCTGTCCTCTCCCTCTGTCCTCTTCTGGTTTTGCATCAATATAAAAATATAGAACCATTAAGACTAGAAAATGCTTCCGAGATCACCAGGTCCAACCAATATCAATCTCCTATATACACACACATATGCACACACAGGTGTGTCTGGCCTCTGCCTTGAACAATGTGCGTGTTCATGGGTTCCCAGGTGCACTGCCCTGGGCTTGGTGAGCCTCGAAGGCTGCAGGGAGGGTCCTGGGGGTGTCATGGCTCTTTCCCTCCCGCTGCCACCTCACCTAACTGCTCTGTTCTCCTTCCCTGCCAGAACATCGTGTGCACAGGCAGGCTGCGCTGGTACCCGGACCCCTCCGACATTCACTGCATCCAGTCGTGCGAGGTAAGCCCTCCCTGTCCCCAGCACGAGCTGCCTGCTCCTTGCAGGAGAGCTCCTGGCAGTGAAGACCTGCTCCAGCACAAACCAGATTGCTTTGACCTTATGTTTGCTCCGAGCTGGGCCAGGGCTTGCTGCATGAGCAGAGATAACAGAGGAAACATCCTTGGGTAGGGTCCCCACAGCCAGGGCGATGCTGGGGAGCAAGAGCTGCACAATAACCCATTTCCTTCCTTGCCTGCTTCTTCTTGGCCAGCCCAGGCAGAATATTCTAGCAAAAGGATTTCACTGGCAAGGGGTATCCCCCAAAAGCCTGAGCTGACTCCAAGGTGGAATATTTCCTTAATCAGAACCGCAGTTCTAGAGTAACACGGGTCCAGAAAAGCCCTGTGTGACTCACGGGTCCAAACCAAACAACCAGGATTTCCAGCCTTGAACATACAAAACAAACTGCTCCTGAAGAATCTGCAGACAAAGAATTCCTTGCAGAAATTGGTTAGCCACTCATTTTGCTTTGAATAATGACCAGGCAGGAGAAAATCATAGGCAGCCTGGAGTCAGTTCGCAAAGGAAATTAAAAATAGGCAGTCTTTGTCAAGCACTAGTTGTTATTATGATTGAGGATAAAAGGAAAAAGGGGGGAAATTTTGGAATGTTGTATGCTGAAAATTTGGGATTTTTACCAAAAGGGAAAATGTAAATGGAGTTTGCACACCAAAAATAGCTTTGGGTTTTGCTGATTGTATTTTTTCTTGCGCTCATTTTAACGTGAATGATTACTTTTGCCCGCTGGTTCTGCCGAGCTCAGCTCTTTGTCGGCTGAAGTGTGGGGGAAAGGGCGATGTTGCAGGGGGCACGTCCCCAGGAAGGAAACCTTATGGTCTGCAGAAGGTGCAGCGGTTATTTCCCGAACTCGATGTCTGTGTTGTGCGTGTCTGCTGTGAGACACAGGCAGAAAGAGCAGGGGAATGAGGTGCTGTGTGCTAGAGAGGTGTTTGGTGATTGAGTACCAGAAGTTAGTGATCCTCTGACATTTTGGGAGCTCTAAGTCTTCTAAACCACATCTTTTAGCACAACTCTGGGGTAATGTGTTTGAAATGGGATGGCTTAAGTGGAAGAGCAGTCCAGATGATTGTGTGATTGTCTCTGTGATGGCTCTGCTAAGCAACGGGGAGCTTCTCCTTGTGCTCTCTGCCAGTTAGTCCTTTCAAAAAAGAAGCCAATGGGGTGTGAGTGCTGCTTCTTCCCTTCCTGTGCTGCTCAGGTAACATAAAGCTGACACAAGTGTGAAGATTCCCCCTTACGCTCAGGTACACCAGACTGACCCCCGTGTTTCCTCCTCTGCTGTTGCTGTGCTTCACCTTGGGTGTGTCTTCAGCGAGAGATAGCGTAGGGAATGATGAAAAATGCCAGCTTATTTGTGTGTGTGAGAGAGAGAGGGACACTGACTGCCTGAAGTCCCAGTGTCACTGTAACAGTCACCCTGCTCTCATCCACCACCCAAACGTGCTCTTGGCCAACACGAGCTCTTTCTGTTCCTATTTGCTTGTCACCCTCCTTTATTCTTAGAAAGCAGTCCTAGGCAGCACTCTTGGCATACAGGAGGTTAACCAAGCCAAAATCTTGCAATGGCCCACCAGAAGATGGAGAGAGTTCGTGTTCTTCATCACCCTTGTAGACTTTTTAATGCTTTTTCTGCTTTCAATTATTGTTTCATCAGGAATGACCAAGCAGTCAGTACATATTCTTCCATCTGAGGTCTCACCAAAGCCCCGCACAAAGCTTCCTTGTGCTGGAAATGTCTCTTTTGATGGGACACAGGACTATATCTGTTGTTTCTGCAGTTGCATCAGTCTGGCAGCTCAGATATCCTGAGGTCAGCAAGTACACCCAGATCTTTCTCTTCCTCCTTTGTTTCCAACTGACGAGCACCAAGCTAACAGCAGATGTTTTGCCATCAGTACAAGAGCTTGCCCTTCAATTTTACACAAGAGAATGTCATCTTGTTTTTCTCTCTCTAGTCCTTCAGGTCATCTCACTATTTGTTAGATATTATGATCCCCCTCTGTGGAACAGTGCCTTCTTCCTCATCAGCAGTTTCATCAGGGCAGGCCTATTTTTAAGGTCACATTCACTCACTGTAACACTAATGAAGGCTCATCCTCGGATAATTTCTTTCACCTTTACACTCTCCTTTTTGATACAGCTCCCAGCCTCTTCCTCATTCCTGTTCTCCTTCTCCTCACTTCTCACATACATGTCTTTGTTTATTCTTTTCCTTGAGTTTCCTCCTCGGTGCTGCAAGCTGTTAAGATAATTCAAATTTTCCTAGATAATTTTTTTTGTTCCCCACATGAGTTTAATAGTAGTCATTGCCTTGCCATAAAGAGTAACTCGAACTGAAAGTGTCTCGTTCAAAGTGTTGCCCTGGGAGTTGCTGCTGGGCACAGCGAAGCAGGGAGATGTTCCCAGTCCCCCTGTTTGACTGCAGAATACCCTGAATGTTGTTTCTACCTCATCTGTGCTGACTTCCATCCTCATTCCTATTCCTCCCCTGCCCTCCTCCTTGTGACCAAAACCACTGCTGCTCTTGGAGGCTGTTTCGCTTCCCGCAATCTCTTGTGGATATGGAGGCATCAGACAGCAGGAACAGGGAGAAAGAATATAACCCGGACCCTGTCCTCACTGCGTGGTGTCCCCACCTCAAACACATGGTTCAGCTTCACTTGCCGTGTCCATGGCACATCTCAGTCCCAGGTTCCCTCTCATTTCACAGGAGTCCCTCAATGGAGACACCTCCTTTAGGAGCGCAGACTCCACCACTGTTGGGCAGTGAAATGCTGTTCCAGTGGACTGTCCCTGTCACCTCAGCTCTGAGTCACCCCTTGGAGATTCCATTGTACCTCCATTGACTGCCAAGTGTGTGTTGGATCAGGAAGCTTTCTTTTCTGGATGCCTCAGTGAGGGGAACAACCCTATGTGAGAGAAATCCAGGCCACCTGGCAGCTCGTACCGTCTCTCCCTGGCGGAGTCACCTCAGGTCGGGGCATGGGAGCAGTAGCCAAGGCTCAACCTTCCCCATCTCATCTGGAGCTCTGCCTCACATTGGAAAGTCCAGGTCACCACGCAGTGGTGTTAGAGGGACTCTCGCTCATCTTTATCCTAGGCTGGCGGTGGCTCAGCCTGCCTGCTCATCCCTCTCGCTCCTCTCCCCACCTCCCTTCTCTTTCCATTAATCTGGTCGTCCATCTGCCTCCCGCGCTCCTGCTGCGCCTTGCCAAGTTCCCCAGTGCCGGCGCGGTGAGGCACGTACTTCAGCGAGGGAGGGAGGGAGGGAGGCATGCAAACCCTTCCAGGAGCCCGTCAGGAATACAAGTTAGCGCTGAGCGCACTTCGCCTTTCAAGGGCCAGCGGAACATCTCGTCCCCTGCCATCAGTAGAAAAACAGATGGCGGCACCAAGGGAGGGGGCTTGGGGCTGTCGGGAGAGTAGAGTGGAGGAGGAGAGAAATGCCTCCTCCCCACCGTGGCTTGGGAGGAGGCAGTTTTTGTCCTGGTGGTGTGTTTGACTGCTGTGAGGGAGGTGTTTGCAGCACCTGGGTCACGTTCTCCTAAGCCATCCCAAGCCATCCCAAGGCTGGCTCTGATGTATCCTCCTCCTGTGCGCAAAAGCACTGTTGACTTCAGAGGAAGAGACAATACGTACAGAGATCCAGGTTGCTCCCTTGGACTGCTCCTGCCATGGTCCAAAATAGTCTGTGCATGGCTGTGGCTGCTATAGAGCACCTCCTAGTCTGTGCAATACCCCACCTTTGCACCCCTTCATCTCCCACCACAGGGCCTCCTGTGCTTCACATCGTGGCTGTGGTTTAGGTGCAAAGTTCATTCATTATATCATCATCGTGTTTACCCAGTGTTATTCACAGGACGGGGTAACCACTACTGTCCTGCTCAAATGCACTCAGAGAAAGCCAGGTTGCTCTTGCAGTGACCAGAGTGAACGTGGGCAGCTTTTTTTTTGGGCAGCCAAAACATTGTGCAACATGCTGGCTTCATCCTCACCTCCAGCTTGCTGTCATTACATGCAAAGGGTTAATTGGAAGGGACCTTGACTCGAGGTCTCTGCCTCGTGCCCTGGGTGAAGATGGGCCATACCAGAACACTGTTGTGAGCATGAGCTGCTCACATGAATTTCTCAGGTCTTCCCTGCATGAGGACAAGGTCTCGCTGCCCTTGCATGCTGCTGGTCATGTTATCACAATTGTAAAATGTTAATCTGTTCTCTGTTTTGTGGTTTTCCTGAGGTATTACAATGGAAATGACTAAATAGGGACTGAAGTGTGTTTGCGGTTGCAAGTTGTTCTTGAGTCTCTCGATCCAACAGGTAGTCAAGGACCCTGAAGGATCCTCGGCTCTTCCCACCAGCATGCACAAAACCCTCACTCGGCACATCTGTGGCTTGTGTCCAGCATTTCTCAGTTGGAATTAACCCTTTTGAAGGCATATGCAATAAGGACGGTGAGAAGTCTCACCTAAAATCTTCTGTTCCTTCATGGGATAGGAGAGAGGGTGAGACTTGCTCCCTGGGGAAGCACTGCCTTTGGGGTCCAGCTGCCTCTGCTCCTCAGTATCAGTGGGGCTGGGGACCCTTGGTTGTCCCTCATCCCCTACTTGTGGGTGTCTGATTTTGTGCCATGGCTGAACTCAGCACAGGAAGGTAAGGAATGTGATGCTGGTGGAATGCTCTGCTCCAGGAAAAGATTCTCTACTGTACTTCTGGGGCTTAAGGCAATGAGGGCTACAGGCACCCCAGCTGCTCCAAAGAGACTCTCTAGAGCAACTGGAGCAGCAGGGCCAGAATTTAGTCACCCTCTCATGATTCTCACGTCATCACTCTGTCCTCTCTTGGACCAGGCAGAGCTGTACCTTCCACCCTGCTTAATGCAGCTTGTGCAGATGGTGGGGGAGCACCAGGAGCAAGGACTGCAGGTAGTGGTCACTTCTGGATCACACCTGACCCGTGGCTGGTGAAGGCAAAGCCCTTCATGCTGGCGAGGTGGAAGGCAAGACGGGGAGCTCTTTACATACCTGCTGGGTGCATTTTCATGCTGCTCTTGGCATGAGCAGTGCAGGCTGCTCAGCGTGGGATATTGCCTTCCAGGGGATGGTCCCAAAGAAATCTATTCCTCTTCCAAAAATCTCAGCTGAGGCATACTTTTCCCAAACAGTCAGAAGATCTCTGTCCCCTGCACACAGATGGAGTGTGATTGTAGAATCATCATTTTATTAAGAGACAAAGCAGAGGGAAGTAAAATGATCACACAGCAGCATGTTACAAGGGCAGGGGACAGGTACCCCTCCCCTACCTGCAGGGACAGGCTCACAGGACCCCAAAAGCTGGGGATTCTTTTAGCATGGGTAGGGCAACAGCACCCAGACACAGCTGCAGTGGCTGTGGAGCCCCAGAGAGGTGGGAGCAGCCTCAGCTTCCCCAAGCCCCATTGTGCCAGCAGCCCTGCACTGGGGATGTGCTGGCCTGTGGCTGCTTCTCTGCCCTCTCCAGTTCAGGTGCCTTCCCTCCATCGCTGTCCATGCCCCGCTTTTCCCCCTCCTGGCAGTCACAGTGCAGCTGGTGATACAGACAGAGTGGAAAACCACTGAAAGCACCCGCTGAAATAAAAATCAATGAGTCGTTTCTGATCATAAACAAACATCCCCGAGCGTAGCCCAGCCAACTGCTCTTCCAACACGAATATTCATTCCCCTTCAGCTCCTTCATCCCTTGTACATTGTTTTTCTTTCTGTTTAAGATCTGTAACAAGAACTTGGCAGAAACTAGATACAAGTGGGTCAGGAGGCCCTTGTGGTTTTCAAGGCTTGTTTTCCATAACCCATTCTATCCTGTAACATATTTTGCACAAATGGCTTGGCAGGAGATCTAATCCATGCAGCAGGCGAGCCGCTGAGGGCAGGATGGCAGGCTGGTGCTCATGAAATGGGAAGTCCTGCTTTCTTTTGTGTGTCCCAGTGGTGTCCCTGGGAATGGTGAGCACTGGGGACTATCTCTGGGAGCCACCATACTCGCCAGGAGCACTACAGACACACAGCAACTTCCTCTGCTCCTCTCTCCCTGTTCTTTCCTGTCTCTGTTTCTTTTCTCCTGCTAGCACTGAGGTAAGGGTGTAAAATGGACAAAGGGTAAGGAACTCACCATGAACAGATCATGGACATGGATGTTTTGATGGAAGCAAAGACCTGCTCCAGTGTGGTGTTCATATACGCGAGCTTTTCGTCCCTGTCTTCCCTCTTGTCCTTTGGACTGTGCAAAGCCCTTTCCAGATGGCTCTCTGCTGCGACATGAGGTCCCAGAGCAGCACAGTGCAGAGTAGGACAGGGATTAAAAAACTCATCCGCATTCGGGGGTCCAAAGTGCCACATGTTCACTTCTGCAGCAGAAGTGTGTCCAAGCCAAATCCTGGCCTGGGACACGGAAGCACTTTCAGGCACCACGAAGGCAAGGACCTGCTCTCCCAGGATGGCCATCGAGAGACAGCCAGGCTTCACAGAGCCTGTGGAGCCTGTGTGCACTCCATCCCCCTTACAGACACCAACCCTGCACAACCTCAGCACACACTGGTTCACATGGGGCCAGCTGCTTGCAGGAAACCTGTGTCCAAGGGACCCCATTGTCCTGAAAAACACCTAGAGCTCCATATCAAGACTGCGGGGAGCTGCCGTGGCAGTACTAGTGATGGTCCATGGGCTGAAAACTGGACAGCAGGAAGTCACCACCTTCCAGCCCATCACCTCTTCCCCAAGATGTTTCTTCAGGTATATGGAGAATGTTCTCAAGAAACAAACCTCTGTTTCCGTAGTGAGACCTCGGGAGAAGACACGGGAGCTGGAGCAGATGTTTCTGGAGACATGAGATGTGACAAAAGTAATCTGCATGCTTAGCTGACGAGTGGCTCAGGGACTTCAGCAGGCTCAGAAGCAGTTGGAATTTCTCCATTTCGCTTTCTGGCTGTGTCTGAGGTGACGGGGCAGGTCCGTGGTGTCTGTAACAAGCCATGCTACAGGCATGTGCCTCCAAGGGACAGCTGCCACAGCTCAAAAGGAGCAGAGGGATCGCTCAGGGGACAGAAGCTGGGAGACATAAAAATGGGGAATGAAGCACTAAGTCTGTAGGATTTTGTTTCTCTTCTTCAGGCCACTTGGTCTGAGGGTCCTGTTTCCAAATTTCTAGAGGTCTCTTCCTCTGGGTAGTGCTCACCCTGCCTCCCTCTTTACAATGGGCCAGGTAGACCTTGCTCACTGCTCAGGGTGGCTCAGGGCATGAAGGCATCCCAAAAAACATTCTGAGCATAAGCCAGACCTGTTCCCTCTCTGTCCCTCTCTGTTTTTCAGAGTCGATTTCCTCCTTGTGCCAGAGAGCCTCCAAAAAGAGAGAAGGAAAGTGAATGTGCTTGGGGTGTCAAGGGGGGGAGAAAAAATAAAATAAAAGACACTGCAACAGAGAGAGGGCCAAGAAAAATATTTAATCCAAACAATGAACATTGTCATTTCCTCCCACTGTCTGCATTCCCAGTCAACTTCCCTGGGCAAGCAGGGAGAGCCAAGAATGACCGGGCTCTCTGCCTCACCAGCGTGAATGTGTGTAAGGAAAGGGATGTGTCCTGGGGACACGGTGCTGTAGCATCACTTCAGCCAGCTCCTGCCACATCTCTGGCCTTAGGGACTGACAGTTTTCTACAGGGGAACAGTGCTTTGGAAGGATGTTGGAGGGACTGGGCCAGGGATGGGAGGGGGAATTTCCAGGCACCCAAGCTGGGGTGGTGGATGTATTGGGGCTTTAAGGGAACCAGATGTTTAACAAGGCTTTGGGCACTCTTCAAGTCCTCCCGGGGACCTCCCAGAGGTTTTGGAAAGATCTTGGCTAGTGGCTGAGGTGGGGAGGAAGAGAAGATATCCGGTGGGGAGAAGCTACCCTCTGCCTCTCCAAGGGCTGCTGCAGCCTCTCCATACTTTCCTTTCCCTGCATACCCTGCAGGACATCACCCTCACCTGCCACACAGCTTCTCTGGGAGCTGCAGCACTCTCCAGCCCTGGGGGAATTCAGGTTCATGTCCCGTGGCTCTGTGAACCCTGGCTCACATCCCCCTGCCACCAAAGGGACGGAGTTTCCAATTGATCTTCCCACCACACATGACTCATCCGTCCCAGGAGCAGAATGACCGGGGCTGAAGCTGATGCACAAGGCGTGAGCCCGAGGGCAGCAGCAGAAGCTTCTCCAGGGCTGCTCCCTGCCCAGATGGAGGTTCCCCTGTTTCTCTGGGGCTGCTTTCGAAGCGACAGCTGAGGAGGGCAAAGAAGCTGAATCTTCTCAGCCATGTGGTTGTGTCAGCGTGCAAAGGGGCCGAGCTTGATGCCCAAAATATCAATTCCCAAAGGGAAAAATGAAAGCACAGCAAAATCCACACTCACTTAGAAGCTCCATGAAAGCAAACTATGCACCCCCCTTGGATGGATCAGCACAGTCACAAAGCCCAGGGCCAACCTGGGAGAAAGCATTTTGCTTCTTACGGCTGGACTTGACTCCCTGAAACTGAGATCTGGCCTTTCAATGGCTGCGTGCAGGCAGAAATGACAAGCATTTTCCATCTCGGTGGCAGAGCAGGGGGGGACTTTCAGCTCCTCAGTTACACAGGTGGCCAGCTGAATGCTGATTTTTTTTACCTTTTTTCCACCTTCCTCCAAAGCGTCTGGAGGGGGTCATAGCCAAAAGCAAGGTGCTGGGCCTTCAGGTCTGCTCAACCAAAGCAAAACCTGCATTCCTGGGAAATAATCTTTACCAAACATTGGTGATACAGCACTGAAATATGTATAACACCGATGGATCTGTGACTGAGTCTTCATGATCTGCTTTTCTCTCACCTGTTGCACCCTTTCCTGCTCTTCCACACTGAATCAACCTACACGTAAAGTGCATTTGAAGAAAAATGCCTGGACCCTGCCTGCCTCACCGATGGCACTGAGGACTCCCTGCTGGGCAGGACGGCAGTCCTGGGGATGGAACCAGCCTGGGGACTCTGCAAGGGCTGTGGAAAAGTACTGTGCACAGGCACTGCTCCCTGTGTGACATCTCCCAGCAGCCTTGAGAGAAATTGCACAACCGAGCCCCCAGAGATGCTTCTGGCTGGGATGCACTGGGATCTAACCAGTCCTTTCTCACATCCCTCCTTTGCCTGCCATATTTTTCCCTCTTCGATTTTTTCCCCCCTTCACTTTTTTCTCTTTTCATCCGTGCCTGCTCCCGGCTTTGAGAGCCTGTGTTTTTTTAGCCTATTTAAATTGCCAAGCACTCGATTTGCCGTTACTATTTTTGTGGCGGCAGTGCAGGGCTCCGGCCCGGCAGTGCCAGATGCTGCACCTCCACGTGCTGACACACGCCCTGCTGAAGCTCCTGTCTGAACAAACAAGGAAGATGGATGGCTGAGCGGGAGATCCGCTGACGCAGCCCGGCTTGCTGGCTGCCTCGGCGGCACGCCGCCTGGCCGGTCAGCTCCCCACCGCTTCACGCAGCGCGCAGCGGCTGCTGCAATTACCTTATTCGTTTTTTCCCTGTTTTTGAGAGACGTTTCAAGCAGCCCGCTACCCCCGCACACCGGAGGATGCGTATTCTGGCAGCTGAGACCCGGCTGACCATTTCCCTGGATCGCATCCGTCGCCTTCGCGTGGCACAGTTGGGCATTGGTGTTTTCCTTGTTATTGCCAGCATCTCAGAATGTCACTAGGTGTTTCTGTGAGCTGCAGACACGCGTGAACCACCTCCTCCCATTGCTTTCTGTAGAGCCACACAGCTCAACCAGAGGCTGAGCAGAGTCTGTATGGGTTCTGCTCCCTCATGTCTTCTGCTCTTAGTACATTGCATTGCCTGTGTCCTCCCTTGCCACGATTCCTGCAAGGCCAAAATGACACTGGTGCAAAGACAAGGGCTCCTGTGCCCTCGAGGGTGACCCTCCAGCACCTTGCTTTGCTCTTTCTCTTGCAAAGACAAAACCATCTGGAGCTTCTCAGTCAGGCAAAGGCACAAGAGTGTTCTCCACACTCCACAACTGTTCTCCAAACACTAGGCAAGGAGCAGGGACAGCAATCCCCAAACCCTGTGCCTGGCTCTTCTGAGCCTCGAGTCCAATTAGTCATTTTTTATTTTCCCTTCATATGTTTTTCCAATGTAATTTGGAGCATGAGCTGTTAAGTTTCCCCAACAAGTGTTGCCATAGGAGCCTGTATTTGTTTAGGGTGGGGTATGGGCTCCGGCGGAGTGAGAGGAGGGGGCAGTTAGCCCTGATAGGTGTAGTGAGAGACTGGAAGCCTCTCCTTCCCCATCCTGCCCCTGCCTCTGTCCTCCCCCCACCTTGCACACAAGATCTGGAAATAGTTTCAGACCTGTGCAGCCGGGATGGGCAAACCTCCCCATAATTGTATGGAAACTGCCGAAGTGACGGGCGTTGTTTTGCCAGTGAGTCATGACATATGGAGCAAAGCTCAAGGAAAAACTCCACTGTGTGGAAGGCTGCAAAGGCAAATCACACCCAGAAGAGCTTTCCCCTGCCAGCAGCGCTCGCCCGTCCCCTGACTGCATCCTGGCACCTGCCAGCCCCGACATCCTTGTCCTGACCCTCCTGGTGCTCAAAGCTGCTTCCAGACTAGGAGACCTTCTTTGATCACAGTAGTTTAAGACCCACCTGATGCTTTTTAGTGGAAGAGGAGTGTAAACACTGTTGTCTTGAAGAAATTGCACCCTGGTCTCCTCTGGATGGAGTTTGTGACAGCAATGATTGGAGTCAAATCCCTTATTGTTTATGAGTGAGCTACCTAACCCAGCTGTGCCTCAATTTCCCAGCTGTAGGAAGGTGCGCTCTTTCTTCTGCTCTTCTGAGATCTTCCAGGCTAATGCAATCTCTCTGCGGCTGCCTGAATTTGGCTTGTGGCCTGTGCTACTGATAGCAGAGACCAGACTTGGTGGTTTGCCGTAATCCCTGCTGCTGCTTCCTAAAGTGTTATTAGCCTGTGTTGAGCCCATTTCTGTTCCTTGTGAGTCACAAGGACAAAAAGCCACATGGGTTCTCTGGTTTTGGGGTGGATTTTTCATGTGAATTACTGGTATTATCACCAGGCCCACATGTTGGCTTCGGCACAGTGCGTGCAGGGCTATTGCGGTGCCGTGACATTTTTCAGCAGGCTGTCATTCAGTTAAAGGGTGCTACATGTGAGTGTCCATCATCAAAGGTTAAGTCTGGACATTTTTGGGAGTTTGGTGATTGTTTGGGGCCAGCCAGATCCAATTAAATGGTTCAGCTGCCTCCATGAACAATGGGGTAGCCAGGTTTCCACCAAGAGCCCTGTTCAGTCTGGAGAAGACTCTGTGGAGACCTTAAATCACCTTCCAGGACTAAAAGGGGCTGCACAAGAGCTGGGGAGGAACTTTTGGCAAGGGTGTTGAGAGAGAGGTTAAGGGGTAATGGCTTTAAACTGAAAGAGGGTGGGTTTAGACTAGGTATTAGGAAGAAATTTTGGACTCCGAGGGTGGTGGGACACAGGCACAGGGTGTCCAGGGAAGTTGTGGCTGCCCCATCCCTGGAAATGTTTAAGACCAGATTGTACAGGATTTAAACACCTGGTCTAGCGGAAGGTGTCCCTGCCCATGGCCAGGGTGTTGGAATGAGACGGTCTTTAAGGTCCCTTCCAATCAAAACCATTCCATGATCCCATGAGTCTGATGAAAACCATCCTCCTGGAGGTCGGCCATGGCTGCTGGGCCAGTAAGTACCATCGCAGAGCCCGAAGTGGAAGAAGCTTTTCATTGCTAGTCACACCATTAACAAATGGCTTCTCCATCCCGTGGCTGGTTCAGCTGCTGCTTGGCAGTGCTGGTGTGTATCTGTGATAAATAAACCTCGGCTGCCGACCGTTCCTGACGCCTCATTGCGAGTGCTTCCCGCGCACGTCGCCGGCCGCAGCCGCCGCGCAGGATTGTTTCTCAGCCATCGCTGGCTGCTCCTCAGCCCCAGTTGCTGTTTCTCTCCTCTGATCAGATGACTCACGTAACTAAACGACAATAATCTTGATTTCTGAATGGCTGCTCGTGCCATTTAGCATTTCTGACACAATTCCATGATCCTCTAGCTGCTGCCCTTGGAGCAGCCACTGCTCCATCCACGCCGGCTGGGACACCTGGTGCCCTTTGGCATTGAAGAGGGGGTTGTGTATGGTGGAAATGGGCACAGGGGCCTTACTGAGGATCCTGGACCTGTACTTTTGGGGGCAGCCTTATGCTTTTGAATGACCTTTCACAAAGCCTTGTTGCTCTGCCTTAGCCCTTCCAAGCTGACGGCTGGTGTGACACCATCAACAACCGTGCGTACTGCCAGTATGACGGCGGGGACTGCTGCTCCTCCACACTGTCCTCCAGGAAGGTAAGAGAGCACCTCCTGTGGCCTTGGCCAGGATCTGTGGATTCAGGGGTGACTGCTGTCTATGTTCTTTGGCTTTGCTGGCTGTGGAACTGAGCCTGCAATGTAACTCTCCCATGAACGGAGAACAAACCCATGATTTTAAACCAAAGCCAGCTGAAGCTGATAGACATCATCGCACTGATTAAGAGAGGGGTTTGGACTCAGGCCAGTGTGATTGAAACCTCAGCCCAGCTCCCACTGAGGTTCCCGGGATTTCATCTCATTTTGGGAAACGAGTCCCAAAGAAATGACTTCCATGGAACACAGTGCTGCGCACGGTGAGTCAGAAGTCACCTTGTCGTGTAATTGAGCTGTCTCAGGGGGGTTTTGGTATGGTCCACTGGCATCCACTACAAGTTATGTTTTCCTCTCTCTCTGAGGAAGAATAGTGTAGAGGGAGCAACTTGGCGTTGGGGTTGCACAGACCCTTCTTTGTCTCCCATCACAACCTTCCCTCCCACCTAACTTGCTATCCAGCACTCACAGCCCATTCTTCCTAATCACATCCAACAGCAAAACAAATCACAGGGCATGAAATAATTTCTCACTGCGAAAATATGTGAATTTGGATCTTCTCATCTTTGTTGTGGAGCTTGAATCATTTCTCCTTTCATCACGCGTGCATACGCAGAGAAAAGGAAAAATAAAGTCCTGGGAAGATCCACTTGAGATAGGAAAGAAAAGGCTTTACACCCCAGTGATGAATGAAATCCCCACAACAATATCATGACATCTTGGAGCAAGGCATGGCGAAAATAAAGGATGTAGAAAGTGGGGGGGTTCAGTCCCATGTCTCTCAGGAGACCCAGACCCAGCTTGCATCTCCCACAGGTCCCAGATCTTCCACTGGACAAGCCTCCAGCACATCTCTGTTAAGGCAGATGAAGAAATACAGGATTTAAACATCAAAAAAACCCCCCAAAACACTCCAGCCCTTCCTTCACTGATCCAATCTGTGAAAAATCAAATGTGTTTTCACATTAAGAAAAACTGGCTCTGAGCCTGGTGTGTATAAAACCTCAGAAGGAAACTGTTTTCTCAGCTCCCATGGCTCATGACCAGGCCACTGTCAACCAGGAGTCAGATGCTCAGTGTGTGCCCTCCCTCTTTTCTCTGCTACCTGTGGCACAGGCTTGCTCGGTCCCAGGCAGCTGTCGCAGAGAAAGTAATGTGCAATGAGCCTCCCGACCTGCACGGGCTGTCTCAAAGCTGCATAGCTCGTGGTGGCCCTAGATGAACCCACTGCCTGCCCCACGGAAGGCTGTTCCTGCTCACAGAGTCTCCATCCTGCCTGGCTTTCCTTAATCCACAAAGCACAAGGACAGTGGCTGTGACAGTGGACAGTGACACCCTGGCTCCTGTGTCGGTAGTGGAGGTCAGCTTTGCAGCAGGAGCTTGGTTGGGCTCCTCCAAGAGCTGCACAAGATGAGGCTGTGTTGTCTTTGTGCTTTGCTGCAGGAGTCAGGAATGGCTGACAGCTCCACAGGTTCAGGCATGGATGAATTCTATTCTATTCTATTCTATTCTATTCTATTCTATTCTATTCTATTCTATTCTAGAATTCTATTCTATTCGATTCTATTATTCTATTCTATTCTATTCTAGAATTCTATTCTATTCTAGAATTCTATTCTATTCTATTCTAGAATTCTATTCTATTCTAGAATTCTATTCTATTCTATTCTATTCCCCTATTCTAATAGGGACAAAAGTAAAACTTAAATCTAGAGCTAGCTCACCACTGCCAGCCCTAGTCTGAATTGTCTTACACCCATCAGGGGACACTTCTTCCCACGGTGTGACATTTGGGGCACAAGACTCCACCTGAACTTTGGCTGCAAAATTTGAAACACATCAACAAAAAGGAAAAGTCTAAGAACAAAACTCAGCTGGACACAGGTTGTGTTGGAGCCCATTCCTCAGTGAGCTCAGAGCCTGGCAGTGCCAACACCAGGGCACAGCCCAAAATGCCTGTTTGTCCATCCTGGGGTGGAGAGGCCTTTTAGGGGCACAGGGGTGTCGCAGGGCAGAGGCTGGGAGCTCTCTCTGTCCCCAGGTGATCCCGTTTGCTGCTGACTGCGACCAGGACGAGTGCACGTGCCGCGACCCGGCGGCCGAGGAGAACCTGTAGTGGCACCACGGAGGGCCTCTCTCGGTCAGGCAGCGCCGGAGGAACGAAGGGACAGCAGCGGAGCCGCGGAACGGCGAGAGGGCACGAGCGAGAGGGAGAGCCGGGCAGGGCGATGGCGCTGCACATGGAGAGGTTGGGTCCAGGCCAGCGAGGAGCCCGGGAGGGCAGGCACACGGTCCCCTCCTCATCGCTGCTCCCTCCAGACCCCATGCGAGGGGCTCAGCCAGGGGGCTGGTGCCGCCTCAGCCACACGCTGGGCTAGGGTCCACGCCCAGAGCCCAGTGCTGCCGTGGGTGTTTGTCCTGGTCCGGCTCCTGGGTGTCTGTCTTTGCTCTGGATTTTGTCACTATTCACCCCTCTCTGCTGTACAGGCTTCTTTTAGCAAGGTTGAGGTAGTTGTGATCTCTCTGCAAATATTTAAACTTAATTATATCTATATACATATATATAATATATATATATAAATATATATTATATTTTCTTTGCTCTTGATGAAGCTGAGAAAGGATATCCTTTATCATACACCCATGCTGCTGTGAAGTACAAACCATCGGGAAAGCGCAGGTCGGGGCAGGAGGAGCAGGGAATTTTCCCTTCTTTGCTGAGAGGGAGCTGGAAGGAGGACAGAGAGAGAAGCCAAACATCCAGGCCATGCCAGGAGAGAGCTCCCCAGGTGTGGAGGTGATTTGGGCGTCTTGCAGGGACCAAGTTTTGCCCTTGGTATTTGCCAGTGCTTTGCCTTGTTCTCCTTAGGGTGTGGATCAGGATCAGGATTCTGGAGTTGAGAAAAAATGTTGCCGTGCCCGTGAATCATCCCAGCGAGCACAGGAGGTTCCAAGGGCACCACAGGCATCCATCCCACATTATTTCAGAGCCCTCTGGGCAGGGCTGTGTGTCCGTGGGGATCACTGCATGGTCAGTAGGAGCAAAGACTCACTACGGTCCCTCTCTGTCTCACTCCCCCATCCAGCTGGATGTGGAGGCCAGATCACAGTAGCTGTGTGATGCTTGAATGAAGGATGCTGAGATGGTGGTCCTTCTTCTCTTTCCCCCACATCTGAGCTCCAACTGAGTCGTGTTGTCAGCAGATCTCAGAGGAGACCAGACCCTGTAATGCCAAAGGGACCAAAAAAACCTGTCAGGAGACTTTGAGCATCATCTTTCCTCACTGAGATTCTCCTTAGTATTATTATTATCTCTGCCAGAGCCCCTCAGGCAGGACATACAGTCGCTGACTGCCAAGAGGCTCTCGCTCCTGTAGGCACCAAGTGAAAATCTGCAGATTCAATTCTGGCCCCAAAGAAGCCCAGCAAGAAACCGTGCCCCTCATAACTGATTCCCAGAAGCTCAGCTTGTACCTAGCCACACAAAGGCAGCAATAGGGAAGATGCCTGACTCCAGCTGGGATTATCACTGAAGGTTTTGTGCTGCAAAGAGGCAGAGAAAAGGGACACAAAGAGCACAGGAGAGCAGAGAAGGGACCAAAGAGCAGGAACTCATGGCAGTGTCCCCAGTGAGCTGCAGGCTGGGACCGAAGGGCTCCAGGCTGCCCGGCTGTGTCCTGCCCACATGGCCTGTGCTGCTGGATGCAGGCTTCAGCCAGAGCTTGTCTGGTGAAGGAGTGGTGGAGAGAGGGTGACACGGTGTGGAGAGACCAGGAATTTTCAAGGCATCATTGGCTTCCGCCAGCTCTGCCCCATCCTATTCTGTCAGGTATTTCCTACAGCTGTGCTTTACTGGAGGGCCTGAGCAGGGGCAGAGGTGCCCGGACATCCCACGGGGCAGGAGATGCCTTGTCCTTGTGCCAGCCCTTTCCTGACCCCAATGCCCCCACCCACCCCAAATGAGCCCCATCTCCTCTTGCAGTAGGGACACTGATGTTTTTGTTCTCATCATCATGCACAGGTGACAGTGTCCCAAAACTCACGGTCAGGTGGGCAGATAGCGGCAATTTTTTGTCAGATATCCACTTTTCAATAAAAGAACAACCCTCAAGCGACCCAAGGAAATTCAAACAATAGTTGGCCCAACACCCCCAGGATGTGCAGCTCGGGCAGCCTGTCCTGCACCACCAGTGCAGGGAAGGGGAGATCCAGGGGTCCCGAGACAGCAGGAGTAGTGTTCCAGCAGCCCCCACAGGTGGGGACAGCAGGGATGTGGGATGAGTGTGACACGCAGAAGCAGAATTTCAAGTCCCAGCATCTTGCCATGCAAACCCTTCCCTGCCTGGTGTCAGCATTATCTGGATGCCTCTGTGTTTACATGCCAGATTTTTATCCTTTCGGCATGAAATCTTGGTTTTTTCCCTGCTCACCTGAGTGTGCAGGGAAGGGACTGTGCCCCCAGGACAGGGGAACTGGTGGGGTGGGACAGGAGGTGCTGGTTTGGCTGGTAGACGTTTGTGCTTCTCATGACCAGACAGCTTCTACGTACTGAAATATTGTTCTTCTATAGCAACACTGAGTGGTTTGTGTCCCCTTTAGGGTTTTATTCACAATGGAGGCTGCTGCTATTTTTATTTTTTTGTATTTGATAATTATTTTTTATAAAAATCTATGAAAAATAAATAATCTTCTCATCCTTCATCTCTTTCGCCTCCTTCATTTGCCCAAAATGGGGCCAGGGAGGTGGTTTGCCAGCTCCTGACACCTTCAGTCTGATATAGTCTCCTCTTCCCAAACTACAGACTTTCCCAGAATGGTCCCAGCCCAATTTCCTCTTGGTTTTGGGGTGTGGGGGGACATTCACCTCCAATGCTGCCTCCCAATTCAAGGCTGCCGTGCAGGCAGCTTTTGCCGTGCCACCAGATGCACTTTTGCAAAAGGTCTTCTGCTGGTCGTGCTACAAACTGGTCAAAGGCTGATCCCTTTTTGTAATTAATCCATTTAAAGTGTGGGGAAATGTGTGTGTGTGTTCATCTCCCTGGGGATGGGGAGCAGAAGGTGGCTCTAGTGTGAGGACCATGGGATATCCTTGCAAGAAAATTAAAACCAAAGACAACAAAAAAGTTGCTTTAAGATTTGGGGATTTTTGTAAAGATTTTTTTAAGTAACCAGGTAAACTTTGTACCTACGGACTGGGAAACACCAAAAAGCCCTTGCCCTGTGTTTAAACCTCCAGCCATCTCTGACACTCCTCATTGGCCTCTCCCCCATGTCTGGTCTTTGCACAGTGACTCAGTCACTCCTCCTGGTGACATCAGATGTCCTCTCTAGGACAGAGCTCCCCAAATCGTGCACTTTGGGGAAAAGACCGATTTGTTCCCACAAGGGACAGAGAATTAAGGGGCTCCACAGCCCCAAGCAACCAGGACCCAGTTGTGCAACACATGAGGAACAGCTGTCTATGGCAGCAGCCAAGTGCTGTTTTCCCACCCTTTCCCTCCTCTCTGCCAAACACCAGTCCCAAGGCAAGAAGCAACAACCCCTGTGACCCCAGGACGATGGGGATACGTGGCTGAGCAGGGCAGTGGCTCTTCCAGCAGCACAAACTGGGTTTGGAAAGCTTTGCCAGCCCTTCCCATGGGGGGATCACACAGTCATCACCAGGAGATGGGACACCAGCAGGACATCGGGGACACGGCGTGAGGGCTCCAGAGGTGCAATGCTGGTCATGGCCGTGTTGAAAAGGAGCAGTCCCTGCTGTCACCTGCCTCCTGGGGACAAACAGGGACTGCTGGCCAAAGGCAACCCTTCACACACACGCTCATTATGAAGTCCTTCCTAAAAACCAACCAATGTGCTGGTGACGCACCCCTTACAGTCCACTTCACCCTTTCTGGGGTGGCTTTCTCCAAACCCCCATGAACTGCAAGCCAGATGGCCCCTAAGGAGATTCTGTGATGGGCCAGCCATGCTCAGATCTTACACAGCAGCTGAGGCTGGCAGCAGCACACCCTGCTGCACACAGACCCTCTCCTCTTTCTCCTCCTCTTCCTCCTCATCTCATTCCTCAGCCACAGGTTGCTGTGCAATGAGGTGGTGGTTAACTGCACGGAAAATAGCGGAAGGAAAGTATTGGGTGTATTTTTAGCTTATTTTCCTGCAATTTAGCACTGGGAAAAGAAAAAAAAATCAAGTTGGTCCATGAGACTTGAAAGAAGTCTGGTTTCCTATGGATTGGTGTGCTATAGCCCCGAAATTCCCGCTGTGTCCTCCCAAGTGTCCTGTGTGTCTGCCTGCAGTAATCCCAGGGTCTCCCACCCATCGGGCAGGGCAGGTGGCAATGCACACCAGCCTTGGCCAAGGGACCTGCCCTTGTAATTCGGGATGGCCTGACCATCAGACACAGCACTGCGCTCTAAGTGGCTTTTGGCATCCTTTGCAGATCTCACCTCTGCTCAGGCACTGGGTTTCACATTCCTTGTGGGACATTACTGCTCATGTTGCTGCTAGTCCTCTGTCAAAAGTCTCCCAGATGGACTAGGACATTCTCAGGGGGTGGCTGACCACCAGACAGCACCATCCCATCCACCTTATACACTAAAAGAATGGCTAAAAGAAGCTTTTTTGGACTCTGCTGCCAAATTCCCAGCTTCTCTGGAGGTTTGAAAATCAAGGACTGAGAGACCCTTGCCAAGGATGTGAAAACGCAGTTTTTCCCCAAAAACCCAAAGGTGACTGCAGATATCTGCACCTTGCCATGTCCGGCAGAGCAGGTGGGCAAGACGAGGCGCAGGACACGGCTCCGTCTGCGTGTGCTGAGTGCTTTGGGACTTGGCTAACCCAGTGGGCAGACAGGCTAATGCTAAACGTGTGTGAACACTCACCCGAGTTCAAAGGCTGGGAGCGTTTCATCCGCGACCAAAGATGACATCAACTGGACCAAAACTATAAACAAACACTCCAGTTTGCCAGAGCCAGGGATTACTAACAGCTCCATTTAATAGTCAGTTAAATTATCATCTGGAGTTTTACATAGTGTTACAATGATTTTTGTTGCTGTTGTTTAAAACCTTTTTTTTAAATTAAATTCTTTTTGGAAGTAATCCAGAAGGGTTTTGTGTTTCTTGTCACATGGCTATCTCACCCTAAAGCACCCTACTTTCAATCTACAGTAGTAAAACGTCACATTAGAGTTTTAATAGAACATCAAGGAACATGAATCGTAGCCATCTTTGTAAAGAAAAGGACCAAACCATTTTTATATGTTAAATAACTCCACGACAAGTAAAAGGTAGTAATGCTATTAAAGGGGTACGGATGCAGCAAAGAAAAGTTAATGACCCAGAGGTTCATCTCAGGTGAATGACTGCTCATTAATTTGGAAATAAAACAAAAAGAAAGGGCAGGGGGGTGTAGGAGGTTGCAGAAATGGATGGAAAACAGTGTCTTGTCCAGTTTTCACGTTGCTGGCAGCTTGGGAAGAATTGGGAGTCCAAGAGGGAGAACACTGTGCAGGCCCAGCACTGGGATCCTGCTGGAGATGTGGATGGAGCCTGCTCTGCAGGGAACCACAGAGCCACAGAATGGTTTAGGTTGGAAGGGACCTTAAAGATCATCGAGTTCCAACCCCGCAGCCACGCGCAGGGACACCTTCCACTATCCCAGGGCACATGTTTTGGGTAAGCAAGCCCCACACAGCACACCTGGCCAAGGGCAGCTCTAGAGCCACGGTGCAGCCCCCGCTCCGCTCCCCCACGGTGGCTGCAGGCATTTGTCCGAGATGGACCGTGTGCTAGCTGAGACTTGGGCAAGGAAATCCAAGCTTGGGCAAGGCTCTGGCTTGCAAAGCCAGAGTGAGGAAGCCAAGAAGGAAGCCTTCTCAAAGCCAGGGTCACCGTGAGAATGTCCCCATGGACACGCCATGCCGGCAGAGCCGTGGCACAGCGGCTGCAGGGGCACCACGGCAGGCGAACCGGCAGAGCACAGCCCTGCCAGCAGCCTGCAGCCTGTCACGGGATGGGGATGCTGAGCTCATCCAGCTGTGCAAGCGTGCTGCCAAAGGCCTTTGGAGGGGTGGCTTTCCCCTCACCCTCCCAATCCCAGCCCGTGGGGACGCTGGGGCGCAGGGAGCAGAGTGCAGCCCAGCCAGCTGATGATGCTGCAGGGCTTCAGCTGCCCAGGCAAGGGCTTGGAAGTGTCAGCACGGAAGCAGAATAGAAATATCTGTAGAGCCTCAGCATAAATCTCGGGGCCAGATGAAAAAGTAACCTAGGCAGGTGTGAATGCAGGGAGTGTCCAGGGTTTTCCTGGCAGCGTCGCAGCGAGTGGCTGGCAGGTGGCACTGCTCCCGTCCCTGCTGCTGCACCCAGCGAGCAATAAAAGAGAGGAGTCTGCTACCCAAAGGAAAACAGTCTGCATTTCATATAAAGGCCATGTACATGGTATTATTTGGCGAGAAACCAACCGGCGTCTAGGCCAGAGCGGCTTTCATTCAAGCATCCCTTCGAGGCGCTGAGCAGAGGTGCCCTTTGCCCATGCCTGGATGGCTGCCCAGCTGGAAGTTAAAAGTTGTCTCAGCATCTGCTGGGATATGCAAAAGGATGAACCGAAGTGTCTTGGCCAAGAGTGTCGCTGGCTGAAAGGAAAAGGAGCGATGACGCAGTGCAGATCACCTGCCCATATATACCTGTGCACCGAGGTGACACCGGCCTTGCTCTGAGCCCTAAGCCCTTGGCAGCATCAGGCACATCAAATTATAAGGATAAACATGAAAAAAGAGCCAAAAGGATCCAGGAGACTTCCTTCTTGCGCAGAGCAGACGTTTGTCTGATGAGCCCTGCCAGGCACAGTCATTACAGCAATGACACAGGGACACCCCGGTGACACTGACTGCTGGTGGCTGCTCCCAGCAGCTCCCCAGCCCAGGCCAGCTGCCCCTGGAGAGAGGTCTGCCCACAAGAAGGAAAGAGCAAAGCACTGTGTGGTCCTGCAGGAAGATACTGAACTGCTGTTGAGAAAATAGAGTGATGCAGTGCTGTCGGCAGTGACTGGGTGCGGACCACAGCCACCTCCCTCTCAGCATCAGGCAAATATTCAAGCTATGTCCTTGGCAGGTAGGGGGAGGAATGAGGCGGAAAATTGTGTAAGACAGGCTGAAGACTGTTCCCGCCAAGACTGAAAAAAATGAAAAGGAAATTTCTCTCTAGAGGCATTGTGAAAATCCTACTGTAGGGCTCCAGTCTCGTCCAGATCAAAGGTGCGCAGCTGGCAAGTGCAGAGCTGCCTCCTCTGCAAACCAGGCAGGAAGCTGAAGCTAAAAGGAACCTGTTTTCTGCCTCCAGCACCATCAGCAGCCACAGGGTTTTGAAGAACCGTTTGCTCTGAACCAAGCCCAGTGTCTCGGTACAACCCCAGCTCTCTGTTTTTTTTAAAAAAAAGAGTCACCAGAGGAAGCAGCAGATATGAGCTTGAACAGGGGCAAGCAACACCCCCAGAAGCCTGCCCTCCATGCCCTCTGTGGGACCAGAACCTTCAGGACCATCCTGCACCGCAGCACTGGGGTATCCTGCATCCCTCTCCCCTCATCTTGCAGAGCCTGGGCTACACCACCGCTACAAGTGGCTAGTGCAGAACATCTTGTCTGTGCCATCTGGCTGCCGCTCCCCTGGGCTAGCTCTCCTCAGCAGCAGCTTGATGTTGCTTCAAAGTCGTTATTATGGTGGGTGAAAAAAAAAAAAAAAGATAGTGGAAAGGATTTTAAAGTTGACTTCCTAGGAATGTGGTTCCTCAAGAAGCTCACGATGTCCAGCTGACCACCAGCCCCGAGGCCAAGCTGCTTTTGTTCTGGAGGACTCTGCATCTCGGAGTGCATGTGGGCTTGGACCGCGGCAGAATAACCTGAGAAGCTGGGGTCACAAGGCCCCTGTGTCGTCGCCCCAGCTGATGACACCGCGCCAGCTCTGCCCATCAGAGACCTCGCTCAGGTCTCACCCAGACCTCATGCTTTACAATTAAAAACCCCATCCCAACCCTGCTGGCCATCCAGCAGCTGATCAGCTCAGCCAGAACCATAAGCATCTCAGCCTGACCTGCATGCCCTGCCTCCTGCATCACCTGCTCTCCCATCCTGGCTGTGTCACCATGTTCCTCCTGTGACCAGTGCCCCCCACCCTTGGGGACAGTCCCCACAGCCAGGGCGGGGATGGGGCAGGAGAAGAGGGCTGTGCCCTCCCAACTTGCCTTCTCCATCAATGCTGAGGAACCTCTTGGCAAAATGAATAAAACGAAACCAAGAAAATTGGGTCCCACAAGACTTCTAACTAGAAAGGCTTTTGGCCAAGTCGAAGAAGAAACTAATACTGAGTCGCTCCTGCACAGAGCAACTGGTTTTGCTCCCCAGTCCAAATTCTTGCCTCCAGAAACATCAGTGACACCCTCCCCCTCCATGGGTCCGTGTGTAAAACCCTCAGAAATGCCCATGGGAAGGCCAGCCTGAGAGCAGGCGCCCAGGAACCTCAGTAATCCTTGTCACCATAGTCATTGTAAAGGACACTCAGCGTCTGCTCCTCGCATGTCTTCCTGAGGTCGCGGCTGAGCTCCGACCAGTCGAGCCCATAGGGCTTGATCTCGCTGTAGCGGCAGGCGAGGTACTTGAGGGACGAGCGCTGGAGGCTGATCTTGGGCTCCTGCAGGAGGCCATTGCACCAGCTGCTGAGGTCCCCCAGCTGCGAGAGGATGAGGCTGGCCTTCCTGCAGCGAGGGCGGGCAAGGGGAGATGCCGGGGGGCGATGGACAGCGAGGGGTGGCGGAGTGATGGAGACACCACGGGGGGATGGCAGGAAGGGAATGTATGGGGAGAGAAAAGTAAAGACAGTTAAGGACACCATGGGAGCTCCTGGAGGGAGAGGAGATAATGCAAGAGCAGCTGAGTGGAGCCTGATGCTGCCAGGACGAGGAGGGACGGTGGGGCTGGGGACGCACCATCGCCAAGGCAGCACTGCAAGCTAAATGCGTGTGAGAGCAGCCCCCGCGTGGGGCAGAGAGGCCATGTCACCACGGCAGAGCTGGACCTGCCGCGCTGGCCTTGGCACTCACACTTCCCTGCCCTGTCCCTCTGCCTCTTGCACCCTGTATTGTAGTTGCACTGTTTTAGAAATCCTTCTCTTCTTTCTCATGGAGAATAGAGATAAGCTACATTTTTTGTACTTTCTTAATCTCTGTGTTTGGTATTAGGTGCTGTATAGCTGTGACCAATGGCTTTGAGAGGTGGATTGTCTGCTGACCAATAGTTGCTAAATTATTAATAGATATATAAAGAAGTTTCTGTAAATAAACTCTCTCTTTTCACCATCTTGAGTTCTCCTGCCTGCTCACTCCGCCAGCTTCTGTGAATCCCACAAAAATCATGAGTTTTAAAACCAACACCTGTATCACTCACACAACAAGGCCAGGGTTGCTGAGGGTTTATTGAGGACACAGTCACAGGTGCAGGTGGCGAACCCCCAGCACCCCTTGGGGTGACATCACGACGGACTCAAGTGGCACCACCTGTCACTGCTGCAGCTACTGCACCCCAAATATAACAGGCTGGCAAACTGGGAGCCAATAGCACTGTGGGCTGTGGAGGGAAATCCTAAAAAGTGTCAGGCATGCAATGCGGCCAGCCCAGAACAGTGTCACCACATGTGTCCTCTCCATTAAGTGTATGTGCCGCGTATTTGGGAACTGTGCTGGTCACTCACGGCTTGGGGTAGGACATGGAATCACAGCATGGTTTGAATTGGAAGGGACCTTAAAGATCATTTTGTTCCACTCCCCTGTCCCATGGGTAGGGACACTTTCCACTTGACCAGGCTGCTCCAAGCCCCAACCTGGCCTTGAACATTTCCAGGAATGGAGCATTCCCAACTTCTCCTGGGCCAGAAATGCATCAGGACATTTCATGGGACCAACATGCCAGGACACCACTGAGGATGAGGGAGACTTAAGAAAAAAAATCGAAACCAGAATGTCATGCCTGGCTTGTGAGGGTCTGTAAGGAAGGTTGAAGGTGAGATAAAAATCACGATCCGCAGGGGATGCAATGTCACAAGACACAAGGACAGTGAATGACACTCCTGCTACAAGACTCGGAATGTTTAGTAACAGTTTAGGAAAAGCGTCCCACAGGACACCGTGCGAACTAGAAGGGATGTACTGGGGCACAGATCAAACACAGGTTTGATCCGAAAAGCCCTGAGAGAGCAGGGGATTGGGCAGAGCTCCCTGGTTCTCTGCATGTGCATTTTGCATCTTCCAGCTGTGGAGAACAAGACAAGGGAAACCCAAGCCAGTGCAGCAGCAGTTTGTAAAGAGCCACAACCAAGCCAAGGAAGCCCCAAGAGAAGGTCAGGTGACAGAGGGAGAGGAGGTCCAGGATTAATCCACCTTCTGCAGCAGACATAGAGCACAGCCAGGGCATCACAGTGCCGGCTTGTCCTGGTAGTGAGAAAGTGTTAAATTACCAACCCCTTGTGTTGGATGAGATATTGGAAGAGCACAGAGGATCACGGCCAAACATGACCTAAATTGTGCTCTCTTCTTTTCAAATTTATCCTCTTAAAACTGTGCTCCTAATGTTTTTATCAAGAAAATCAGTTTGCACAGATAAAACACATTATGTTCATTTTAAACTCATCTCACATTCTGGGTGATCTCCAGGGAACGTGGCAACAGTGGAGGCAGTGGATTCAAATGAAGCATCTTGAAGGTATCTCTGCCTGGAAATCCAGACAGAAGTTTAAGTGTCTGAAGAGCTGGGGTAAGTTTCCTACCCAGCTACAGGGCCAGTTGGTGGGTTAGAATAGTCAGGGAAGAGAAGATACATCCCCTTGGCAGCTTCAGCTCAGCATCTCCTCAGCCCAGAACAGGCAGCAGAGGCACAAACCATGATTGTGATGGAAAAAATCACATTCTTACTGGCCATTCTTGCTTGGATAAGCAGGGTGGGCTGGTTTGACAGCTCAAGGGTACGTGTACCAACCATGAAGGAGCATCTGCAGCCTCTCCACACCTCCCTCCAGGCCAGGCACACCATGGGAGAGCTGCTTGGAGATGAACTCATTTACCCCAAGTCCAGTCAGGGCCAATCTTGGCTTTCCTGGAGAGAAAACCTTTCCAAGTTTGGATGTGGCTGCAGCTCCAAGGGGCCAGTCTGGAGCCACTGCAGCCACATGACACCTGCCACCCCAGAGCTCGTGCCCAGGGTGTGCCAGAGAGGCAAAGGTGCTCAGCAAGGTGCTGGCTCTGGAGACAGCCCCCCAAGCTGGCCAGCCATGAGAAAGCAGCCGAGCTCCCACTTATGTTGGTCTCTGCATCTGACACCTAAGCAAGGTGCCACGAGTGCCTCTCTTCCTCCAGCATTCCACTCCTCCTCATTCCTCCTCGCAGGGCTGCCCAATATGATCCCACAGATTTTGGCTCAAAGCCCATAGGCACCACCAGACTTCACTAGGCTCCAACTCCCACTTATTGCTTGCTTTTCCCTCCGTTTCCTTCCCTTATGCAAGACCAGGGCTCTCTGCATCCCTTCTTGGACTCTGAGGGAGTGCCTTGCTCTCACAGCCTCTCACAAGTTATCTGTGCGCTTCGGTCCTGCAGCCAGCAGTGCCAAGAAAGGAGCTGAGAGCACCCCAAATGAGCAGAGGAGGAGGTGGCCTGGACACGAGGAGGAGGGACATGGCAGAGTCAGTCGCGTGGGTCCACGTCCAGGACTTCAAAGGAGCATCAGTAACAGTCAAACAAACACTGTCTGCTGGCTAAATAATGTCATCTGCAAGTGATTTGTCCTGTCACCACCAGTCTGGGTGCTTCGCCCTCGCAGACAATCAAACAGGAGGTCTGCTTTCCAAGATTTGTCATCACCAGAACCCGCTGCAGCTGCCTAAATGCCTCTTTCCAAGTAGTGCGAGCTGCAAACACTTCATCAGCAACTTGCGTCATCCCATCCTGAGCGCTCCAGCGTTTCCAGAGGGTGGAATTAACCCTCTGGCTCGTAGATTCACGCAGCAAATGGTATCGTTTGGGTGATTCAGTGGTATTTCTGGCTGTTCCATGCCAATGCACCTCTGCCTCGTGGGGCTCAAGGAGGCAGCTTCCACTCTGAATTTTGGCTGGTCTGCCATCTCCTCGCTGGGGCAGAGAGCAGCAATGGCAGCGCTCGACCTCAGCGATGGCAGCGCCTCTGTGACGGCTCCAGTCTGTCACGTAAGGAATTTAATGTACTCCTCATGCAAATCACCAGAACAGATGTCAGATGGTCTGTGCAAACCGGGGCTGGATTTCACATCTGGAAATCGAGACAGAGCGGCATCACCACAGCTGGGATCGAGACCAAGGTGAGACATAAGTCCAAGCCTGCTGATCCCACTCGGTGTTGTAGGAATGAGGCAAAACTGGGCAGAGGAGCTGGTGGGAGCCTCTGCCCTAAAAATGTGCTGCGATGTTTCTACTGAGCTTTGAGGTTGTGCCTCAAAGAGCCGGCATTTCTTAGGGCATAAACGGGAAAAGGGGAAAGAGGAGAGACGCCAGCTTCGCTCCAGGGCATGGAGGATCTCCCAGGAGCTTCCCACCAAAGCTGGACCAAGAGACAAGTCCAAGACATTGAGTGCAAGACAGACAGAAGATATTTGCCGAGTCTGACTGCCTGGCAGAGGTTTGGAGGACAGAGAATGTACATGGCAGATCTCCTACCCTCTGCTAGAAATACACAAGCGATCACCTGGAGAAGCAGGGCTGGAGCACAGCCCGCGGTGAGACCAGCAAGAGGAGGAGTGGGGCATGGCGTAAGGTGGAGGCCATGAGTTTCATTCACAGGAGCTGTTGCTGCCGCACGTTTGAAAGCAGCCCTGATTTCCAGATGAGCTCACAGCTCTGGTTTTTGGAGGCCAGATACTATGAAACACCACCGCAGCCCACGCCATCTTCCAGCCCTGCTTGCTAAACCGTCTGGAAACGTCTACGTGACTGGGAAACCACGCAGGCTAAAGCAGATGTTGAAGGGGAGAAGGGAACATGTGGCTATCTTCACAAGCCTGGGACATCCTCAGGCAGCTGGAGGGGCTTCAGTGACCTGGAGAAGCCTGAAGAGAAGACACGGTGCTCACTCAGGCACAGAGGGACTATTTTAGACAGGAAGAGCTCAGGACAACCTCCTCCAAAATCTGCCGTGGCAGCTCAGCAGTGCCTGGGCTCCAAGAACACTCGTGTCACCCCCACACAACCGCAGATGTGGATCAAAAGGGAGGAAATGCGCAATTCAGACCTAAGGTCAGTCCTCTGCCTGCTGGGGACCCCAAGCGACAGTGAGTTCAGCACACAGAGATGTATTCCACTCAAGTCAAAGCCCAGGAAAAGGCAGAAAGCAGAGTCCAACCTCCACCCCTCAAGGTGCATTATTTTTCCAAGACCTTCTGCCTTTTTGCCTGTGGCATCAGCTACCATGGAAAAAAGAGAATCGCATCCCTTTGCCACTGTGGCCAAACGCTGGAGACAGCACAGGGCTGATGGGATGGACACGGATGCTGTGCTGACAACAGCCAACCACTTTCCACCCTGTCCTGTGTTAATGGTCCTTGCATGTGCACAGCATCCAGCAAAATGCAAACCCCACTGTGACACTCTGAAGTCTATCATCCATCACGATATCAGGAGATTTGCTAAAGAGATGCCTTCCTGGTGACCAATACCCACCAGGGAAAAGCCAGCTCAGTTCCCGAGCCTACCTGGGCCCCAGCTCATCTTCACAGCGCCAGGTGAACTCCCCAAAGCTCTCGTAGTGCTGGTTGTAGTGGTAAAGGACTCGGTGGAGGCTGGGGGAGCCCAGGTCGAGCAGAGTGTTGTAGGCTGTCTGCTGCTCCTTGCCGCTCGTGTAGCCATTGAAGAGGTTGTAGATCTTGTCTGCTATTTCTGGGCAGAAGGACACAGGGGGTGTTCAGTGGGGGGCAAGGAAAGGCATGAACAAAGCCCACCAGGGCTAAAGCTCAGCTCTGGGAAACCAAGAGCAGAACCACGGTTTGTCACTGAGTTATGGTTTACATCATATCAGGACAAGGTCACAATGGAGCAGCAACAGATTAGATGGCATTCCCTGGACTCTGCCCAGGTTAGCTTCCCACAGTTTGGTCTAACTAGGAACAGAAATGGGTCGTGCCATCAGAGGAACACCATTTATTCACATTTGTTTTCTGAGAGGAGGAATGCCTCCTGCAGACCCCCGTCTCATCTCTCCATACCACGTGGCAGCTCCTGGCCCACCACGGGTGAAGGAGATGTCACAGCCAGGACACGAGACGTGTACGGGGACATGCTGAAAGGGGGAACTCCCTGGCACTGGTCCCTCCATCTCACCTTGAGCTTTCACATCATCTACCACAGGGCAGGGCGTCTTGACTGTCACATCGCTGGACCTGGAACGCCTTCCTGTGTTGTCAACTCCCCAGAGAGTGAACCTGGGTGAAAAGGGAGAGAAATGAAACTCTGGACTCCCAAGACCACATGGAAATACAGGCAGCATCCAACAGAGGAAAGGCGTGGGCACTGCCAAGGCGTGGCCCAGGGCACTCACATGTAGGTGGTGTCAGGCTCCAGGCAGCGGATGATGAGCGAGATGGTGGAGGAGAGCCTGTCAGGCACTTGGGCCGGCATGGCACAGGGGGACTTGGCACCTGAGATGATGTCATCCACGAAGCTCAGCACCGTCTCTAGGGAGAGAGGGGAGGATGTGCCACGGGGAGTTAACACAGGTGTGAAGAAGTTGGTGCAAAGTTGGACACGCTGCTTTTCCAGAAAAGCTCATCCCCACGGTGTGGAGCTGCCCCTTTGCAGCACGGTGGGAGCAGAAGGGCTGCTCTCTCCCGCAGGATATTCGGTTTGTTGCAGCAACCCCTTGCAAAGAGGGAGACAGAGGCTCTCTTCTAACATCTCCGTCCCACTCTCCCCAGAGAAGCAGTGGAGTCCCCACTCACCTGTCTCCACCTTGGAGTGGTCCACTCTGTCGGTGACCTTCTCTTGGCGGAGGAGGTAGTCCACGATCTGCACCCCAATGGGGGGCTCCGAATGGTCCCACTCCAGTACCACCAGGGTGCTGCTGGGCTCGTGCTCAGTGGAGAGACGCAGGCTGGGGGACAATTTCTGCATTACTCTCTCACAACAAAAGGCATTCAAAGCCACTAACTCACAGGAGACAGCAACCTCAGGAGAGAAGTGACTCCCCCTCCCTTTCCCTCCTGGCTCTGGGCATGTTGGTACCAAAGGACTCATTCCCTGGGGGTGCTTTACCAGGAGGGATCCACAACCAGCTCTGCAGTCCTCAGCTGAACTTAGAAAAGACACCGCAACTCTGTGCTCTCTGCCTGATTTCCAGGTCACCCATCAGTTTGCAAGCCTGTCCCACAAAGCCACCCAGCCCCACCACGCCCTGCCACCACACTGTGGGCCATCACCCCCTCTGCACAGACCCATCGCGCCAAAGAGCCAGGCTGGGCACGTGTGGAGACCTACATGGGGTGCGGGAGAGGCGCACAGGTGGGCAGCCCGTCAGCCCCAAAGGCACTCGAGTCACAGCGGCACCAGTCCTCAATGACGTCCCCACTGCCTGAGCACCACAGCATGCTCATGGTGGCCTCCTGCAGCAGCTGGGAGAGAGGAGAAGGGGTTGAGCACCGGGCAGGCACCCATCCTGCCACCATCTGTGCCAGTGCTCGTCCATCCCCTGGTGGGTTCAGCACAGTCCACCCTCCCTGGAGAGCAAGGCTGGCCAATGGGCAATGGCTGCCACAGCTTGGCATGATGCTGGTGGGACAAGCTGCCTCCCAAGGCCACCAAATGCTGTCCTGCCACCCCTCCTGCCCACCCCACCACCCCCAGCACGCAGCTCCTCACCCGCTGGGTCTGGTTGTTGGTGACCAGCTCGTAGAGCGGGGCTGCTTTGGTGACCTCCAGCAGGATGGGCTCGGCCGGCACGTCAGGGCTGGAGGCCACGTGGCAGAGCGGGCACGAGGAGGGGCAGCGCCCGCGGCTCTGGCACTCCATCCGCACGCCCGCTGCCACGCGCTTGGTGCCCGACTCCGACAGGCTGGCGATGTACTCGGGGAACGTGAGCACCTTGGGGTCCCTCTCCCGCTCCTCTGACTCGTCTGAGGGGGAGTTGCCTGGAGAAGGGGGAAAAAGGTGGCACCAGGGTGGGCTCCAGGCCATTGGTAATGGAATACGAGGGGTTAGAGCTCTGCCTTCCACCTGGGAGAGAGGCTGGGCTTCCCAAGAGCCTCCAAGAGCTGTTTCTCGGTGGGGATGAAATATTCACCGGTCCTCAGAGGAGGAATCAGGACCGGAAAGCCCACCCTGGGCTCTGTCATTGCAGATCCTCTGCTCTCCCAGGGCCTCAGTTTCCCCAGCTCCATGCCTGCACCTGGACTGGGACTGACCAGCCCTGCAGCAGGGCCCCACGAGAGGGAGCCTCCCTCCTGTGGCTGGAGGCTCCTGCAGGACCTGCTGGGCACCTTCGCATCACAGCCACACCCACCAGAGCCCCCTGCCACACCATGCTCCCGAAAACGCCCTCCTGGCCCTACAGCTGATTTCTGCGCCCCTCTCCTCTGGATCCCAACCAGAACTGATGTGACAGAGCAGGTTGGAGGCTGGAGAGGAAGAGAGTCAGAGCAGGGCGAACCGGAATGATGCTGACCCCCGCAAAGGTGTGCAGCCAGCAGCACCAAAGAGCTCAGAGCGCGCAGGGAAGGCTTGCCAGTGCCTCACGATGCCCAGAGAGCTCCCGAGATGGCTACAAATCACCAAGTCCCTCAACAGCCCCTCCACCCCTTTCCCACGCAGGGAAATGGAGATGGGGAGCAGGTACCCTGCCAGCCCCAGGTGACCCTGCAATCCAACGGGCTGAGAGAACAGCATTGCAGCAGGAAAGCACTGACACAGCCTGTGCTTTTCCAGCTCTGCACCACGCTGCCTGGCACTGGGTGCCACTGTGCCCCCAAGGCACGGGGCAGCAAGCCAGGCCCTGCGCTCGGTGGGCTTTGGTCCAGAATTCCCACAGCAGGAAGTATTTTGGGACGAGAGGAACAGTCCTTGCACAGGAGTCGAGAAGGCAAAATTTGCCCACCACTGCTGTGCCCTGGGCAGCAGCACCCTGCCATGAAGGGAAACGGGGCTTTTCAACCAAATTCCTGCCGAAGGATGTGCCTGGATTTACACCGAGGGGCCTGCAGGGACCGCTGAGGATGCTTGGTGGAGCTGGAGGAAGCTGAAGGAGGACCAGGCAAAGCCTCACCCACAGGGCAGGCTCAGGCCATCGCTGCTGGTGACTTGGAACGAGCTAGCTGCTATGGACAGCCACCATGGGGCACATCCATGGCCCAACAGGAAAAATCTCCCTACAGCAAGGATTTGTGGAGAAATGGGCCAGCACTAGCCCATCCTCGAGCCTCCTGCAAAGAAAACAAGGCTGTTAAACAAAACCTGGGACACAAAAGTGATGCTCTGCTCCCCCAGGAGGCTGGAGATGGATCACTTTAGGTTGGCTGTGAATTGCAGCTTAGCAGGCACCAAGGAAAAGCAGAGGAGCCAGGAAATGATTTGTCTCTTGCAATTTCTCAATCGATATCCAGCCCCTGACGTTTGCAAACAAAAAGCAAAGGAGGGAAAGTGGCAGGTGCCAGAGTGAAACCGAAATGTGATATTGTGGGTGGAAAAAGGCTGCCAGACCTGAAAAGCCTCCAAGCAGGAAAATCAAAGAGGAGGAAATTGCAGGAGAAGAAACGAAGTACTTGCAATCAAGAGATGCTACATCTGGAGACAGCCTAGAGCAAAACAGCAATGGGTCTGTACTCTTCCAGGTGGGCTTGTGGAGAAGTCCAGGCTCCAGGAGGCCTGAGCCCACAGGACCCAGTCTCAGCTTTGAAAGAAGCCCTTCCCACACAAGAGCCCTGGGGAGATAACAAATATCGCTGCAGCTGGGGCACAGCAAGAGCGGCACCATAGGTGGTGCCAATACTGAGAGTTAGGAATTCATAATGGAAATGCTGTGTCCATCGTGGTGCCTGTGAGCTCCAAGCTCACACTGCCTGCACCTGGGAACTCGTGGGCAGGAGCAGCAAACCAAGGTCATCCAAAAAGCAGCAGCTCCGCTCAGCATTCCCCATGCTCAGCATTCCCCACATCCAGGCTTGGGAACTGTTTGCTGCCCAAGCCTGGATGCTGCAGCCCACCCAGCACAGGCAGCAAAATGCCTGCAGGCAGCTCTGCTGAGGCCAGCACAAGAGACTGTAGAATCACAGAATCCAAGAATAGTTTGGACTGGGAGGGACATTAAACACCATCTCGTTCCAACCTCCTGCCATGGGCAGGGACACCTTCCACTAGACCAGGTTGCCACGGCCCTGGGGACAGACAGCAGCAGGCAGGAGTGAGGCTGCCTCAGCTTTCGCAAAGCTGCCATTCAAAGCAGGCATCACCTCTCCCACTGGGGATTCACCACAGTTCTGCAGCCAGGGCACCGGAGGGGATGCGGCAGTGCCCTCTGCACCACCAGGCACCTCCCAGCTCCTCACTGCTTCCCAGGCATTAAATACAGTGCTGACAGCCCAGGAGAAGCAAAAACACCAGAGGGAGAAAAGTCTGCTGCGGGATGGAAGTGGAAGAGAGAGATATAGCAGAGACAAAAGGAAGGAAAGAACAAGATTAAAGACAAATAACAGTTAAGTCCAGAATGAGGCAGGATGGCTTGGCGGGATTGGTGCACTTGTCTTTCATCACCCTGGGACTGTGGGTATTGATCTTTCTTTCTGGCCTGGATCAGCACCTGCTCAAACCACGGGAGTCCTTCAGCCAGCTTCAAAGGGGTGTAAGTGAGACAATGAGGTGGGATGCAGCCCTGACGTGGGCTGGGCTTTTCCTTGCTCTGCCAAAAGCAAAGCCAGCTTCCCACTCCCAGGGGGTGGCTATGAGTGCCCTTCCCAGGGATAAGCAGGGCTCCTACCTTTGCTGATGTCCTCATACTCCAGCCAGAGCTGCCGCTGGACCTGCCTGTTGGGATACCAGATGGAGCAGGACTCCTCGAAGCCGTACACAGCCTCCTGGATGTAGTGGTTGCCAAACTGGTCCAGCAGCGCCACAAAATCTCCCCGGGAAGTGGCTCCATCCAGAGAGTGGAGCGCATTGCTGAAGGCTGGGAAGGAGATAGAGCAGATGCTCAGATCCCAGAGCCCACCAAGCCCTCGCCACCTCCCCACACACTTGCGATGGGCACCCAACCTTTGAGCCCACCACCAGCCAGCAGGAGGCCATGTCACCTCTTGCCATCCCTTTTTCCCTCGTTCCCCCGTCCCTGCACACTTACACTGGGAGATGGTCATCTGGTTGAGCCGGACGTGGTACATGACAGACTGCACCTTCCAGTGCTGCAGGAGGGGGTACCCGGACACCTCGCTGAAGTTCACCATCCCTGCCGGAGAAAGGACACGGGGGCTCAACGCCACTGCCACTAGTGACACCTCACCACAGGGATTGCCACAGTCCTTCATGCCTGGGGCAACGCAGCCAGCACAGTGGGAAGAAGCCAAGGAAAGGGGCTGTGCACACACCACGTGCCCCCAGGGAGGCATTCAGAACCAAGGGTCAGTTGGTCCCCAGCAATTAAAACGATGGCTTTGAAGGAAAGCACGTCGGCTCGTTTCATCCTGCCGGCCGGGGCTCTGCGCTGGAAGATAACGAGCCTCCCCCTGCATCCCCTCCTGCTTCCTTCCCAGGGCTCGCTCCCAAGGCATGCCCAGGTGTGCTAATTATTTCACTAATGAGAGCTGCGCCTTTTAATGAGCTGTTTGCAGGCCTGGGAACGGTCACCGTCACGCCACATGTGCCCAAGTGCGACCGGCCAAGAGGCCCTGGGTCCCTTTCGGCCGGGACTGCGCTGAGTGGGCAACAGATGGACGGGAGAAACTGCTCACCTGTTGCTGCTAATGTTCCCTCAGGACATTATGGCAGTGCTGGGGCTGAGCAGGACCCAAGGTTTGTCCTTCTCCTTCAAAGACATGCTGTTCTTCAGCCATTTAACTGTGAGTCACAGAAGCCACAAATTCATGGGGACCTGGGCTGGGCGGCCACTAACTCCTGCCCAAGGCACATGGCAGCTCAGCTCCCATGAGCAGAGGGACAGAGAGGCCACTGAGCCTCACGCAAAGCCCCAGCAAGGGAACTGAAGGGTTCTCATGGCTCTGAATTTGGGGACAGGACGCTGGGACAGGCCACCTCCTCCCGCGGTCCCAGCGCTGCACAGCCAGCATGTCACGCCTCTGCTCGACAGCAAACTCTGCTGCTAAACAGGCGCCCAGCAGGAGTTCGGGAGGATAACAGCAGGCTTTCCCCCCTCTGAAACAAGAACTGAAGGCAGAGGATAAGCAGGATAAGATCCTTTGCCTTCCAGCGCCTCTCTCTCTTCGGTGCTGGCTGCTGCCAACAGCTTCAAAGCCTTGCTCTTCCCTGCAAAGTGTTTATGCAAAAACAGCCCTTCCTTACTCAGCAGCTCTGCCTCTCGTGTATTCACAGCGATACCCAGATCTGCTTCTGACAAGCAGTGAATATTATACTTCTTTTCCTTTCTTTTCCCTTTTTTTTTTTTTTTTGCCTTAATCAGCCACAAAGCCAGCAGAGCAGGGGGACATGAACAGGATAATTTACTAGCTTTTACCTCCCCAGCACAATTGCCAGCGAAGTCCCAGTCCCACTGACACTGCTGTGATGCTGCGGCCGTGGTGGCAGTGCCTTCCTTACATCCATGTAACCGTGTCACAGGCAGGACAGCCCCATCGGGAAGCTGCTGTCCTCCAGCGCCTCCAGGCAGGGCTGAGCATCCCCAGGGAAGCAGGAGTGACCCCCCCCCATACAGCTCAGCCCCCAGACCCACTGGCACCCTCCTCCCTGCTGAATCTGCCTGCACGCACACCTTCATCGCCATGCACCCTGTCAGGGCAACCAGCAACCCCCAGACCCTGGGTACAGCCCCTGGGCGCTCCCCAAAATCCTCCTGGAAGCTCTGCCAGACAGAGGGAATGCACAGGGTCTAGTATGATACCAAAACACCTTACTAGCCACATCCAGTGCTTAGTGGCTCCTCGATGGCTGGGCCATTTCAGCCAACAGCAACAAACACCAAGGACACAAAGGTAGTTATGGGTGCTGGCAACTTGGAAAAAAGGCGAATCCTCAAAGGCTGTCTAGGAACCCATGATAACCTATCACTCATGGCCCACGGTGCTCTGGCATGCCAAACCAAAACATTAGGTTTGGTGGCACTGTGTTTTGAATGCTTCTTTACATCAGCAAAGAAACCAAAGGTAGTTGGAAAACTTTTTTTGCTTCCAAAAAACCCAAAAAAATCCTTTTGCAAATGCCCCAAATATTTGATGGATGCTTGAGATTTTACACCACACAATTAATTTACAACCTTTGCCTCTCCTTCATTTTTAATGCCTTCCTCTTACGCTGCTGCTTCCTCTACGTGCAAGTGAGCATGGGATGCTAAAGCCAGACTAGATCTATCCCACAGCAGATATATCCCCTGGGAGGTTAAGGTGCTGAAGCTGGACATGCTGGCAGCTGCCTCACTGGGAAAGACACAGATCCAGCTGGACTCACTCACCAGTGAGGAACTCAGGGTCGGGCATGGGGTCAGAGAGCTCCTCTTGGCACTGGTTCTCCAAGGGCACTGTGGCCACCACCAGCCCATCCGGCAGCTGCTGCTCCAGGCCCCGGGCAAAGTTGTTCTGCCTGGAAGTTCATTGCAGAGAGAAGAGCAAGGCTGGAGGACCGCAGAAATGACTGGGATCATCCCCACCAGAAAGTGACCCAACCCCAAAAACCACCTGGCACTAAGCCTTTCCTTCAGGCACAGGTTAAAAAGATGTCTGCTCTTGATGGAAGTGTCAGACGTGCCCTCCCTACCAGCCCCTCCATCTTCTGCAAAGCAAAGCCAGACATGGATGGACCAGGCAGTCTGCTAAGGTCCAACCCCAGGCTCCTTCCCATACCTTCCCCATGAAGAGGACACTGAGGTCTCACCCTGCTGGGGTCCCCTCCCCATGTCTGCAACTCACCTGAAGGTCCCTTTGAGCACCTGCCCTGGTGCCACCTCCTTGGAGTGGTTATTGTAGCCGTAGAAGATCTCCCCGAAGAGCGTCTGGTTCATGGGCAGCTCGCGGGGCTCGCCGCAGTCCCCCGCCTCGGGGCATGACTCCGAGATCAGCTGGCACGACCGCCCGTCTGTGCCCAGCTTGTAGTCCTCGATGCACCTGCGGAGCATCCAGCACGAGGCCTGTCAGCTGCAGCCCCCCACGGTGGGCACAGCCACTAGAACAGAGGGGATCCCCTCCATCCCAGCCCTGCAAGCTCGGGGTGGCAATGGATGGCAGCACCTCAGGGGTGCTGTGGCACCAGGGAGGCCATGGGTCACTCACCCGCAGAACATGAGGATGTTGTAGAGCAGGGGGTCCTCGGGCAGGGGCACCATCTGCTGCAGGCACAGCTGCTCGCAGCCCCCGTTGAAGCCATCGGAGCAGTCCACGCCGACGTGACGGTCATAGCAGCCCGTGCCGTCCTTCATGGGGCTCAGGCCCGTGGGGCACTAGGGGCGTGGGGGAAGTGAGGGGTGAAAATCCCTGGCAAGGAAACTGCCTCTGGGGCAGGGGTAGAGGGCAGGGCTCTGGCACTGCTCCCCACTGGAAACTGCAGCCTGAGCAGCGCCCAGGGGCTGCAGGAAGGACAGCAGCAGCACCATTCACAGCTGCAGATATTCCTCCTGCACCAAAGCCTTTCTGCAGCCCTCGGGAGTGTATCCCCTGAGGTGGGAGCCCCCCCAGCCATCCCCTGCCAAGGTGCTGCTATCAACCCCACTCTAGCAGCCCAGCTCAGCCCTCACTCCAGCCATCTGACAAAGCAGCGCTGCCCTTTACAAACCCACGGTCTGTCCCACACTCACAGGCTGCGCCTGCCCACCCCCATACCCACTCTGGTGACACTGCAGCAGCACACCACAGCCCCACAGACCCCCTGTTCTGGGGCAGAGCAGCTGTGGTGGTGACAGGGCACACACCTGAGTGACACAGGGCCTCCCACTGAGCCAACAAACAGATGGAGTCATTCCCTCATGTGTGTGTGTGTGTGTGTGTGTGTGTGCAGCAACAGAGGAGATGCTGCCACGAAAATATCCTCCTGCTACAAAATCAACCCCAAAACATCTGCCCCGAAGTGATGGTAAGGGACGAAGGATTCCCTTTGTGGGCTCCCCCTCCTTGCTCACACCAAGGGGGACTCGCAGGTCCCGGGGGGCCACGCACCACGCAGCCCGTGGAGTCCAGCTTGCGGTCCGAGATGCAGCGGAAGTTCTTGCTGCAGCCCCCGTTGTCCCGGGAGCAGTCACGAACGGGGCCAAAGGAGTCAAGGAGGACCTCCAGGCTGTCGAAGGAGGACGAGGTCATCAGCTCTTCCCTGAGAGGAGAAGGAGGAGGAGGAGATGTGTCACTGCTTCAATGAGATGTTGTGGACGCGTGCACGACCGTGGCTGCTGCGTGGGTTTTTCCAGGGCTCAGGTTTCCCTTGGGCTGACAGTGAACTGGATGGCAGCCAAGCTTTTAGGAGGATGCAGGAGCTACTGAGATGAGGAGAAATACTGCCAAAGGCTCAGCTTTGCAGGAACTAAAGAGGGGCAGGTTAATGGGTGTTCTAATCTCCACCTGTGGGATGGGGATCCCAACCCTATTTGCTGAAACACCTCCCCAACTCCCTCACCCTGCCATGGCACCTACCTGACCTCCACTGCATCCTCCATCACTGTCATGTCGGTCTTGCACTTGGCCGAGGGGTTGATGGCCAGCTCGGCCGGTGGGATGACGAAGCTCTTACTCAGGGGCAGCCACATGCCCTCCCCCAAGGTGTAGGTGAACCTGCCAGGGAGAGCAGCACAGGCTGGCACAGAGGGAAATGCTGAGCCTGGAGGGTTGTCTGCCCAAAACCAAGCCCTCGAGCCTCCCCTCCGCCCTGCAGGGATGCCGGCCCAAATGAAAGTGTGTGGGCAGGGTAAAGTGGGATGGCTCCTCCAAATACACCCAATGATTCCTAAAAATCACATGCAACTTGAGTAATTAAAAGAAAAAAGGCACTTTAGTTTTCCACAGAAACCCTCCTTCAGAGCCTCCAACTCACTCTCACCGTGAACAGAGGAGGAACGGACTGCTGGGCATCCAGCACCCCACATGGCAGCGGCAGGGGGATCCTCCCAGCCATGCTCCCATGTCCCCAGGAGGCGGCACAGGACAGCTGTGCTCAGCCCTGCCAGCTGGGCTACCTCCATGCCCTGAGTTGTATTTAAGCCCCAAGATGTGCTGAGCAGGCTGCCTTCGCTGCTTACCGAAAAATCTTGTCTGACGGCTGCTCGCCCAGCACCAAGTCAAAGCCGCGCTGGAAGATGGTGTAGGGCCACGGCCTGGAAAAGAAACCCAGAGCATCACACCGGCATCGTGTCCCCCCTGCCGCTCACAGCCCAAAACGCCTCCCCTGCTGCGCCCCCAGCTCACATGCAGAAGGGTCCTAGGGTAAGATGACTCAAACTGAGCCAGGACAATGGGATAAAATAGCCTCAGATCCAAGATCTTAATTTTGGGGTCCCTACAACATCACATTCTCACCCCAGCCCCAGTTTGGCAATGGGCCAGTGGTGTATTGCATCTGTTATTTTGGGGTACAGTGCACTCCAGCCATCCCCACATCCCTTCATGCTTGGTACCGCCTGCTTGGTCCTATTTTAGGGATTTGCATCACAGCTATTAAATAGCAGAAAGAAAACCAAACCGCAGCTGGACCCTCTCTTTGTGAAGCTTTTGCCAGGGAGCACATCAAATCTGGGAGCACAGTTTCACCACCTGCCTCATTATCCTTGTGTTTCATTGTTCCAGGAGGGGAGCTCCGCAAAGGGGGCTGGAAGACAAGGTGGAAGCTCGGAGCCAAGCAGGAGAGCTGATCCCATCCCCTCCATCCCTGCTGCTGCAGACAGCACAGGGTGATGGGTGATGAGGCACTAAGATCTGCAGGCCAGTGGCTTTCAGTGGGACACCCACGGCCGTGACACCTTTGGGACATGAACCCCCAGCGGGACAGCCCCAGCGGAAGAGCAGCACGTGTAGGGCGAGACTGACAAGAGACCCAACCGTGGGCTTTGAATCAGGCAACATAAACCCCACTCCCAAACCCTAAAACTCAAAATTCCATTTGCAAGAGCTCCGAGCTGGGGAGAGAAAGAAATTTTCCCTCCCGTCGCATCACTGCTGCTAAAATTCAGAGTCAAAGTGTCAGCTGCCAGTGACAAGCCCAGGGATTTTCTCCAGAGGCAATTACAGGTCTCCTGCACAAGCACTTTAATTTCTAATCCGAAGTTATTTCAGCAAGAACAAAAATAAAAATAATAAAAAAAATCCTGACTGCAGGATTACAGCAGGCCTTCTCATTTTGTCGTTGGGACACAATGCTGTGTTCCCATCTGGTCAGCTGGGAGCCGGGGATTACATTCAGCCACAGATTGGATTGCCTCGAATGAGGTCAGCCTCGTCCAAAAGAGATGTGCTCCTTCTGTCTCACCAACACCTTGAATGCTTCACGCCTCCACCTTCCAGGGCTCCCATAGATGGGCTTTATTCTTGCTTTGAGGAGAGTGTCGGGCCGGGAACAAAAGCAGAGGCTGTGTAGAGGTGAGGTATTGTTCCCCATCAACTCAGGTGGAAAAGTGTTTGCAGAGAGCTGCTCTCGGCTGGCAGTGGAGCTCAGCGCTGGCGCAGGCGCTGCGGAGGCACAGTGACTGCCACACCTCTGCCTGGCAGCACATCTGGGAGCCCACGGGTATCACCACACCCAGGATGTGCAACTCGTGTGTTTGGATCCATCTGGGACATAGAAATCGGCACCCAGGCCGTGTTGTGTCCACCCAGGATGCAATTTCCAAATGTGGCTAAAATTCTTGTAATAACAGAGTCCCAGAACGGCCAGGGTTAGACAGGACTTTAAAGATCATCTCATTCCACCCCTCTTCCACTAGACCAGGGTGCTCCAAGCTCCATCCAGCCTGGCCTTGGACACTTCCAGGGATCCAGGGGCAGCCATAGCTCTTCTTGGCAGCCTGTGCCAGGGCCTCACCACCCTCACAGGGAAGAATTCCATCCTAATATCTAATCTAACCTGCCCTCTGTCAGTTTGAACCCATTATCCCTGGTCCTAACCCTACATGTGCTTGTAAAAAGTGAGGATGGCTTTGATCCAGGGAAGAGATCTCTCTCTTCCTCTGCTGCAGGAAGAGACTGTGTGGCATCTCCCCAGCCTGCTGCACTTTTCCCTTACTTGGGGTCAAAAAAAGCCTCTTAAATGCAATGTTCAGCCTTTAGCTACATCCCAGCACGGCAGGGGACAGTCAGTGCTGCCAGGCACCACTGGGTCTGCAAGGGCATGGACCTTCTGCAGAAGGGCCCTGAGACGCTCTCCACACAAGAACTCCAGCTCAATGAGACACTGATCCATCCTCATCTCCAAGGAGGCGCTCCAGGAGCTCAGCACTGCTGTTTCCACCCATGCACTCTTGCTGATTTGAGTCTTCTGCTGCAGAGGATGGGGGAAGATCTCCTCCCCAGACACACCTTACCTCCCCCATCTCCCTTTTGCCCCCGGTGCCTCTGCCACTCTTTCACCTCCTCCCTCCTCTGTGTGACGAGACACGGCTGTCTCCCTGCCCACACGGCTGCCTCCCTCCCTGCTCTCTGTGATCACTGGAGGCACCTCGCTGCTCTGGTTTGGGGTGTCCTTGGTGGCTATTTTGGTTACGCATTCTTCAGAGCTCACAAAGAAAAGTGGGACTGATCAGCAGCCGATCAGGTTGGATTAAATGTGCCAGAAATGATGGCTCTCAGCTCCCTGCAAGCCTTGCCACTCATGTAGGCATCTGAAATAACAAAATGGGGGATGACCAGGGTGCCTGAGAACCAGCAAATTCTCCTCACTCAGCCAGCAAGTTCCCAAGGCCAAAGTGCTGCCATCGCATCCCCAGGACAATCTTCAGGCCTCTTGGCTTTTTCTAGATGGATCATTATCTGCAGGCTTTGCTCCACATCTGGGCTTGAGTGGAAGCTCACAAAATAGCTGCTAAGCCCTCCAAGCCCAGTGCTGCTGGTGAAGCTGTGGAGCAGCTCAGCAGGGCCCTGACCAAACTGCAGCCCCAGGGGACAAAGCCAGCGACGAGTGTGTGCTACCCCTGCCCTTCACCTGCAGCTCAGGGGCTCCAGCCCAAGGTGAAGAGACCACAGCATCCCCACAGCACCCACAGGACCCCAAAGTGGGCACCCATGAAGACCCAGCAGCACAAGAGGAGAGAGCAGATGTCACACAAGCACATGAGCACGTCTCCCATCGGCAATGCCCTCCGTGGCTCCTCCCCAACTTCACTTTGCTTTGCCACAGCTTTGCTTGGGCTTCAGCTGCCGATGCCTCTCCCCTGCCCAGCTCCCCCTTGCAAGCAGCTCTTTATTAAAAATGCTAATGCAGCACTTTCTCTCTGGGCTGCCTGTAAATCTGCGAGGAGAATGAGGCGGGAGGAGGAGGCGGATGGGAGGTTTGGTGAAAGGATCTGAAAGAACGGGGAGCTTTTTATCAGGCTGTCCTTCAGCTCGCAAAGCCAAAGCACACAGCAGGGAATGGAGAGAGGCAAGGGGGGAAAAAAGAGATAGAAAAAACGGTGGGGAAAAAAAAAGAAAAAAAATGACTCTAAGCAGGAAAAGTGCCATCCTTGGCGCTTCAGCGTGCCCTCGCTCCTCTGTGGGATGAGGAGGGGATGATGAGCGGGGATGGGACAGGAGGAGCAGGTGCACTGCCAGGATGGGGATAGCTGTGTGGGGAAGAAGCAGGATGGGGAGGGGAGGAGAAGGGAAGGGAGGGGAGGTGAGTGAACAGGGCTGATGCACTAATTTGGGTCCTGTGCTGGAAAAAACATCTGCAAGGCTGCAGGGAGGGGAGCAGGACTGGGGTGGGACAGTTTGCCACTGTAACAGCAGGATGAGAGCACCCAGCCTGACATGCTCACCATGTCACCTTAAACTGGCTTAAAACCTCCCCAGAGCAGGGTGAAGCCCATCGCAAGCTGAAAGAACACATTGATAAAGACCCCTTAAATACAGAGCACCTTAAATCTCAACGGGGAGTCTGAAAAGGGCACCCAGGGAACTGCAGGTGGGGAGGGGAAAGCCACATGTGTGATGGATCTAAGGGCTGGGATGAAAAAGTACAAATGCAGGCAGGTAACAGTTTATTAACTAAAAGCAGAATGAGCTGATTTGATTTTCTGGCCGAGTCATACCACAAAAAGAACCACAGAAATTCGGTTTGATGAGCAAGTATGAAGCAGAGCTGGTTGGATTGCTAGAAACTGCATCCTACTCAGGAAACAGTAGAGTATGAGCCGAAAAGCAGCTAATTAACAATGCATATCAAAGTAGGGAGACAGACTGTGAACACACAAACAGCACCAAACAGATTTGTTTAAAACAGCTGAAGAGCAGCACACGCACAAAAAAAATTTCAAAAAAAAAAAAAAGGAGCTGATCAAATGTATCTGCTAGCCATGATCAAAAAGATTTGATTTTTTGATAAACTGAAGATTTGGGGTCTGGACGTGTTGGGTAAAAGATGCAGTGCGGAGGCGTGGATCTCAGTCTGGTACCCAAAATACACACAGCACAAAAAGCCTCTCACGGCCATCACCAATAAAGCACAGAGACGAGCTCACCTTCATGAGCAAAATTAGATGCTACTGAGTGAACCGACACCGAGTGAGCCTGTCATCACTGCAAATAAAAACAAACCAACGGCAAAACTATCTAAACCCAAGAGCTGAAATGAGTTTTCAGACAAAAACGCCACCCTGGGAAAACAGAAGAGGTCACACCCAGATCATGTCGCTCCCAAGCTTGCCGAGGGATTTGGCAGAGCCCCCAGGTCCTGCTCTGTTGACCAAGTGCCAGTGTGGTTTTTCTGGGGGCTGACCCGTGGCGGCAGCACAGCCCCCCAATATCAGAGGGTTCAGGAAGATGATTCTCAGAGCTGATGTCACCTTGGGGTGGGGGGAGAGAGCAGAAGATTTGCAGACATCTCTTTCAGGTGAGCCTGAAGGCTCTGGTGGAACCAGAGCTGGGAGTGGGCTGGTGAGCACAACAAAAGACAGCACGGCAGCTCAACCTCCACCCCAAAAAACATAAATTCCACCTTACAGCTACAAGTTGTTCAGTTGAACAGACTCTGACAAGATGGTTCTGCTAGTCTAAAGAGACTTCATCACAGCCATGACCTCATGGAGGCCAAAGGTTCATGCAGAAGAGATCTCCAGCATCACAAGCCCTTCCAGGCAGCAGCACTGGACATCAGGAATAGATAGCAGAGTAGGAAAAATCTCTCATTAAACACCAAGCTGCCCTCGGCATCACGATGCTTAGTGTGAACACACTTTCAAGAGCCCCTAAAAACAGTGGAAGCTGCAGGTAGGGATGGTGAAGTGTGGTTCCAGCTGCTACCATTTTATGAAACAAAAATCTGACAAGTTCAAGGAAGAAACACAAAATGACCGTGGTCTCAAGAGGCTTGAGAGAGCTCTGTAAGGACTGTGCCATGGCAGCATTGGAGCCTTCCTGAGAGCCCAGAGAAGGACAAAAGGACTTTGACAGCCCCACCATGGTCCAGGGCTGTGTTGCACCCTGGGGAAAGAGAGAACTGCCAGGTTTCTCTGCCTCAAATAGAAAATTATTTTGGAAATAATTTGTCGTAGCCAACTCTGGTACATCAGAAGAGACACAAGATGTACCCTGGCCAGGTATGAATGTTATTCCAGGAAGAAAGGGACAGAGAAAGCTCCTGTGGGAGCATCAGGTTGGAGATGGGTCAAAAAAGCAGCCCAAAATCCCCCAGAACAGGGGAGGTCCTGAGCACCTTTCAGGTGAGCATTGCTGACACCAAAGCTGGGCCAGGAGATGCAAACAGGTCCAGAGGGCTTCAGGAATGTACCGGTCCTTCCTGCCCTTGGCTTCTCTCCTGCTTGTTACCATCTGTATTTTTTCCCAATTTACCTGAAAGCAGCATCTTTTTCTCCACTTTGCCTTAAGAAAGTGAAGCAGCTAAATCAGGAAAGAGCTCGAGAAGAGCAGCACGCATGGAGGAAGAGCGTGAAGCTGCGGACCCACACCCAGGAGCAATGGAAAAGCAGAGTCAGGAAACAAATGTTTCTCCGCAGGGCTTATCCATTTTTATTACTAGCCTCTATGGATAAAGTCATTTGCCAATTTGTTTTTTGCAATATGGTGGGCCCAACACGATAGTCATTCGCCGGTTTGTTTTTTTGCAATATGGTGGCCCAACATGATAGCCATTTGCCAATTTGTTTTTTTGCAATATGGTGGCCCAACATGATAGTCATTTGCCAATTTGTTTTTTTGCAATATGGTGGGCCCAACACACGGCTCTGATGGAGGCAGAGGCTGGCACCAAAGCCATGTGTGATCATGGGTGGCTGTGGGCTCTTTCCAGCCCATTGTGAGACACTCCTAAACACAACACATCCCAAAAGAGGCAAATCCCTGGCAGGGGAGCACCCCCTACCCCCCCCAGTCCATCACTTGATGCCTCTCGTGAGATGGCACAGAGGAGCTGGGGACATCCCCGCTGGACACTGGCCCCTGGGGACAAACAGGACAGGGAGCTGTATTTCTGCCTGTATTTTCCCACCCTACGCTGCAGGTTTGGAGACCACCACCACACCAACAGCACATGCCCAGCTTGGGGCCACCTGTGCCACGAGCCTCACCCTGGCTCAGGGCACCCACAGCAACAACTTGTCTCGCACAGCTTGTGCTCCACGCTGGGTTTAGCTGCTAAATTGCCTTTAAAATGATAAAAACCAGAGAGGGGGCTGGAGCCAGAGCAGCAGCGCTCTCCCCAGGGCCCCAGTTCAAAGGGACACAGCAGGGCTGGCCAGCACTGACAGCCCCCCCGCTGCTGCCATCCCCCAGCACGGCGGCACGGCGGGGGAGACGCCAAGCCCAGCCTTTGATGATTTTTCTCTTCCCACTGTGAAGACTAATAACTTCAGAGAGGGCATCCTGACACGTGCAGGGCCACCACCGATCCAGCTGTGGCACAATGTGACAAGGGGGGGAAAAAAGGGTTTGGAGATGTCGGGGCACGTGGGATGTCTGAATTTGGGGGTGTCTGCACACCACCTCCAGCCACCCCTGGGAGCCCCAGCTGCACGTCACAGACTCATGAGGATTGAGGGACAGATGGAATACACCCTTAAGGGTCACAGAGAGATGGCAATGTTTGGAATCCACCACTGAATTGCTGCTGAAACATCAGAAAAATTTCCCTTAGCACCTCCAGGGGTGTAAAGCTTGGAGCAGACAGTGACTCCTCTGTTCTCTCAGCCTCAATATCAAAGCATTTAATTTTCCCAATTTTCAGTGGGGACCTCAGCCTGACCTCAGCCCTCCTCTGATGCCTCACACACCCAAAACAAAAGCCCCACAAATTGCAGGATGCCCAGGGCAGTACGCACAAGCAGGGGAGGAACAACCTCAATCTTCTCCAGGGGGTGTTTACTCTAAAATGTGACAGTGGCCTCTTCGACATCATTCCCGATTATTTCAAAGACAGAAATCCATGCCTCCCGCAGACCTGCTGCAGAACCCAGCCGTGCGCTGACCTTAGGATTCACCGAAGTGCCTCTAACTCTGCCACCCCAGAGGTTTCCCCAGCCCCACTCCGCTGCTGTGGGAGCCCAGCAGCTCGTGCGGGGACACTGAGCCCGGGCACTCACCCCTGGTTGGTTCCCCACTCGTTCCGGATGCAGAGGTGCTTGTGCACAGGGTCCTTCATGTAACCTTCGTAGCAGAGACACTCCCCTAAGGAGACAGAGACACGAGGGACATGAGGGACACGGGCAGACACACATGGGAAGGCTTTCCATGAGCTTCCCCACCGAGTGCAGGGCACCCAGCAGCTCCACACGGCACACAGAGAAGGTGTGAGAAGCCTTCCCACTGCAGCCGGCTTGGGGAGGCAGAGGTGAGCTCGCAAAGCCACCCCACCTCGGGGACACTCACCAGTCTCGGGGTCACACTGGTGCTCGCAGGGGTCGAGGAGGCGCCGGGCGCACAGGTCCAGGGCCCAGGGCCCGCTGGAGTTTTGCTGGGAGAAGAGGACGACCTGTGCCGGGTTCAGCCAGTCACTGGCATCCAGCTGGCTCCCCTCCAGCAGGATGAACCGGCTTCCTGCCACCGGGACAAGGGGAGTCAGTGACAGCACCCTGCTGCTGTCCCCTCCACCCCATGACAGTCCAGTGTATCCTATAACCAACCCCTCCATCCCGCGGTATTTCCCCCATCCTGTGATGGGTCCCTCCAGCCCCTGCCCATTCACTCATCCCGAGACAGTATCCTCTGCTGTCCTGTGCCCATCCTGTCTGCCCTGTGACAGCCCCCTCCATCCAATACCTGTCTTCTCTATCCCATGACAGCCCCCTCCATCCCATACCTGTCTTCTCTATCCCATGACAGCTCCCTCCATCCTCTGCCTTCTCCCTCTGTCCCACAGCAGCCATCTCCCTCCCATGCCCTTCCCCTTGGTCCCACACTGAGCTCTGATCCCTCTGTCCCGCAATGTCCTTCATCCCATGATGGTCCATTCCATCCCATATCTATTCCCCTCCAACCCACAATAGTCTCCTTGGCCCTGTGCCCATCCCCTCCATGCTGCAGCAAGCCCTGTGTCCCACCACAGCCATCTCCACCCTGTGTCTGCCTCTTCTGTCCTCTGCCTATCCCCTCCATCCCTCGCTCCCAGCATGGTGCCCTCCATCTCACACCAGTCCCCTCTGTCAGGGACCCATCCCCTCCATCCCATAACAACCACCTCTGCCTTCCACCATTCCCCTCTGTGCCCACACCCTCCATCCCATTCCCATTCCCATTCCCATTCCCATTCCCTCTGTCCCACACTGGCACCCTCTATCCACGCCTGTCCCCTCTCCTGCACCCATCCTGCCCATCATTCCCCCCTTCCCCCATTAGACCTTACAGTGGGGCAGGAAGAAATGGGTAAGGCCACAGGGCGCTCACCATCGGCGATCAGGTGCTCAGGGACATGGAGGGTGATCTTGACGACGAGGGGGCAGTTCATGTGGGAAGAGCACACCAGGCTGATGACACAGCTCATCACACTGATGAGGGTCAGCGTGGTCTTGTTCACGGGGCTTCGGGGGGACCCCACTGCAAAATACAGAAGCACAGTCACACCTGACACCTGCAGGGCCCAGGGAGATCTTCAGGTGCAGCCAGGGGACCTCGGGATGCAGAGACCCTGCCCAGCCCCCTGGAAATCCAGCATCAATCCAATCAAATGGAGTCACTTTGAACTTCAAAGAGAATGAAGCAGCCTTAGCCATGGGACCTCCTGTCCCTCCCTCCCACTGTGACCAGGATCTTCCTGATCCCCCAGAGCCCTGGCCCTCCCACACCCTGCACTGCAGCATGCTGAGACCCTTGCAGCAGCAGAGCTTTAAAGCAGAGCAGAGATTTTGAGGAAAAGAAAGGTAAATGCAGCATCCCAGTTTCCCCCACTCCTTCTTGGCACTTCACTTGGTTAATTTTGTCATGACAACAGGTTTATGGATGCTTTTGAAAAAGCACTAGAGAGCCCTCACTGCTTAGGGCACGCAGGTCTTTGACTTTTTCAGCTGAAGAAGCTGTGTGGAAAAAACTGGCTGGAGACAAAGCTTGACTGAGCCTCCCAGCACCAGCTAAAGGAGATGGATCCCAGTCTCACCCCTCCCAGAAAAACAAGGCATCATCCAGAAAATGAGGCTCAACAAGGGAAAACAAACACTAACTTTCCTCTTGGGAAGAGGAAACCCCCCAAGGGGATGGCGCAGGGCAGTGGGGCAAGGCTCCTGCTGGGGACTGAGGCTGTCCCAATCCCCTGCTGCACGCGGAGCTGGTGTGTGCACGGTGCCAGAGCAGAGCCCGGCAGCGCCGTGCTGAGCAGGGCGTGGGAGTGCACGAGCCAGCCTTCCAAGCGTGTTTCTCTCTAATACACACCAGTGCCCGGCAGAAGCCTCCAGCAAAACATCAGAATGCATTTCATCCTCTGCTGAGAAACTCCACTGGAGAGCAGCAGCAGCCTGCTGCAGAGCAGGGACTGGCGCCTGCCTGCGGCAGCTGGGATTGCACTTGGGCTTCCATCTTTTTGCCGATGGAAAGTCTCCAAAACCAGAGAAACAATGGCAAATAAGGCAAGAGGGGTCATGGCTCGTCACCCAGCCCTGCGCCCGCACCCACCTCGGCTGCGCCTCCGGCTCCGCGAGGGGTCCGTGTAGAAGGTCAGCTGGGGATCGGTGTCTGCCTCTGTCCCTGAGTCCCCCTCGGGGTTGAGAAATGCTGAACCAGCTGCAGGGGACACTGAGTGTAGTCATGGAGGGGTTGGCACCGTGCCACCCCAAACCTTGGCATCCTACATCACCCGTCAGGAGAAGCCCTGCACTACAGGCCAGCAGCCCCATCTGCCAGGTGCAGCAGGGACAGCATCTGCTCCCCTTCCCCCCACCATGGGTTACCTTGCCACTTCTCCCCACGGCTGTGCCAGTATCCCGAAATATTTACTGGGGCAAACACCCTCTGCATCTTTGCAACCAACCAGCCCAACACCCTTTGCATCCTTGCAGGCACCGCATTCTCTGCTTCTCCCCACCCAAACCCTCTTTTCCATGCCCTCGCCCAACTCCAGTCCTATTTCTCCATCCCAGGAGAGGCAGAGCTGCTGGAATGTGGGTGGGTGGAAGCCCAAGGCACCCATCCACCCCGGGGACCGCCCTACCTCGCGCTTTGTTGTTGATGCGCTTGCGCTGGCTGCTGGAGGTGTGCGACAGCAGCGTGGCCTGCTGGTGGTTCGAGTCCACGGGGCTGGTGGCAATGATGTTGTCCTTGTACTTGTTCATCAGGGACAGCTTGGCGTTGTCGCTCCCTGAGCAGGAAGAATTGAAGGCAAAATATTCCAAGGATAAAGATTTTTAAAAGGGAGGGAGGAGAGAGAAAGATTTGCTTGGATGCATCTCTAGATCATCCTGAGGTGATCAAGGTGCTGCAGCCCATGACCTGAGCTGCCCCCAACGCACCCTCTTGAGCAACTCAAATCTTAAAGAGGGCTGGCACTTCCACCAAACTAGCCAAAAGCTGGGATTTAACATTCAGCCTCCCAGGGCACTTCCTCATGAGCAGGAGAGCTTTAGGCACCACGCCATGATCTTCCAAAACTATGTCTCAGTTGAGAAGGCTCCAGCTGGATGGCTCGGTTAGTGATATGGCCAAAGAACAAGTTTGTTACGAGCCTCAAGGAATCCCCGCTGGTGATCAGAAGCCAGCGTTAACTCCGAATCATACTGATGGTAAGTATGATTTTGCTACTGAAAACCTCACCTGAAGAAAACACCAGAAATCCAGAAGGGAAGTCTGGGGGATAGCATGGAGGGGACACCCTTGTGGTTATCCATCAGGCCATGGGAACCACAGCCTTTCCTCACAAAGCTGCCCTGTCCCAGCCATGTCCCACCCAGCAGGGACTGCTCTCAACTGGCTGCAAGGTCCCCTGGCAATGGAAGCGCCTTCAGGGCACCACCACCACCATTCCACACCCAGGGAAAACCCAAGAAACAGGGAAGACGCTCAAGGGAAAACACGTGCATGGAACTGAGGAGAACAGACAGGCTGGAAAGGACCCAGCTCAGCCCATGCCCACCTGGAGTGAGGTCCATGCTGGCCTTCTCATTGCAGCCCTGCAGCGAGTCCAGTGTGCGGGTGACCTGGCTGGCGAAGTCCTCGCCGCCGTTCATGCACTCGCGCTGGAGGTGGTGCCGCAGGTCGGTGATGTCGTACTCGTAGCCGTCCAGGATGGGCGTCTCGCGGATGCTGAGCGTGCCGCTGGAGTTGTGGCCCTGCACGCGGGCGTTGCGCAGGCTCTCCCGCCCGTGGCCCCCGATCAGCACCGAAGGGATGTAGTGGATCTCGTTGGCGGCCTCGGCGCTGGCGCTCTTCTGCGGCTGCGGCACGCGGCGCCGCTTGCACCACCGCCGGCGCGTGTAGAGGATCATCACCAGGCAGAGGATGGAGAGCAGCAGGGCGATCATCCCTCCCTGGGGGCACAGACAGGAGCAGGGATCAGCTGGGGACCGGCATCAGCCACCCCCAGGGGCACGAACACGCTGGGGATGCTCCAGGGGGGTCTGGTGACACCAAGAGTGTGGTGGCACTGGGAGCACCCAGTGCTGGCCGAGCGCTCCCAGCTGGAGTCCGCCTCGGGCTGGACCAGCTTTGAAGTCGCCACCGAGGCATGAAAAAGCAGCATTTAAAGCAAAGCGTGTTTTGTTTCACTCTCCCGCCTTTGAAAACAGATCAGCTTTATTCCAGGCAAATGCTCCTACGGGCGACTTTTTCTGACCCATTTCCAACCAGTTTCAGTGCTGTCACTCAATCTGGGAAGATTTTCCCAGGGTATCCTGCAGAAATCGCAGCACAGATTAAAAGAGATCACGGCTTGAGACGGACAGATGACTCAAGTGTTGTTTGGGGAACATCTTGGGGGACAGAGGCTGAAAAAGCTCCTGTCCCACAGGGACGGACCCCAAAACTGCACCTGGCCCTGCCATCCTGCCGCTGTCCCCAAGGTCACCCCCCTGCAAGACGTCACTGGACACAGATAAGAGGAGGTGAGATGAAAGCCCAAAACGGACCCTTTTACGCACAATCTGCCAAGAATAATAACAATAATAACAATAAAAAGCATGTGGAGCCAGCTAAGAGCTCAGAGTCCATCCACAGCTCCGGTCACTCCTCTTTTCTATGCAACAGGTGATGTTGAGAAAATAAAATAATAGTAATACTCTGCTCCATTAGGATAAAACATTAAGGGAATTATTGAATAAGAAGCAGGAGAGGCAGCTGGAAAAGGAAGTTTAATGGCCATTACAGTTTAACTCACTTTCATTTCCAGAATAATGGAGCTGTGATGCACCCTCCCAGCCTCCTTCCCAACTTTCTTTAAAAACAAAAAAACAAAACAAAAAAACCAAACAAAACCAAGCAAAACCAAAAAGCAAACAAAACCAACGCCCCCCAAAAAAACCAAACCAAACCAAACAAAACAAAAAAAAACCCCAAAAAGAGCAAACTGCAGTGATTAAGGGGCACCAGTCCTGCAGAGGTGGGGGGCTTGGCTGGCATCTCTCTGGCCAGGAGCCTGCAGCCAGGAAGTCGAGAAATCTCTTGCTGGGGCTGAAAACTAGCCCTGTACCATGGAAATCATAGAATTCTACAATGGTTTTGATTGGAAGGGGTCTTAAAATTTACCTTATTCCAACCCCCACACCAAAGGCAGGGACACCTTCCGCTATCCCAGGTTGCTCCCAGCCCCATCCCGCCTGGCCTTGAACATTTCCAGGGATGGGGCAGCCACAGCTTCTCTGGGCACCTGTGCCAGAGCCTCACCACCCTCACAGGGAAGAATTTCTTCCTAATATCTAACCTAAATCTGCTCTGTGTCAGTTCAATTCCATCACTACACGCCTTTGTATAAAGTGTCTGGCGTGGTCATGCAGAATTTTTTCGTGGTAAAGTGAGAACCCAATTCTATATCATGCTCCAATCCCTACGAACTCCTGTGCTCCACAAATAAGTTGGGACTATCCCCATCCCCACCAGATATATCCTCCTCTGTCCTGGCTCTCCAGCACCCTGGGGAAAGGCCCCCCTGCAGGTAGGAAGAACACCAGGGCATTCCTGGCTTTCCTTCACCTCTGTACAAACACTAAATCCCCCAACGACAGCAAACTCTGCCATACGCCTGTGCTGGTGAACAGGAGAGACCAAGTGGGAGCTCGGATCTGGAGGATGCTCGCTTTCTTCAGGCAGCGGCTGTGGTTTCACAAAAGAGACTCGTTGATTTCATGGAAACTGAATTTCTTCTGCCCCAATAGTCTGAGAGCTCAAACTATCCCTGAGAAAAGCAGCCTCTTGAGATTTCGAAAGGCTGTGAGAGGAGGATGAAAGCCAGAGCTGAAGTCTCCCCCACCCACTGCATATTGGAGAGGGTCAGGGCGTCACCTCAGACCCCCATTTTCCCCCACAGGAGCACAGAAATCCCGTTTTGTCTTATCCCCCCCAATCCAGCATCCATGTGATGGCTGGGAGAGGAGCCCTGCCCTGCAGGGGTGTGGGAACGCTCCTCGCCCGGTCCACGAGCGGACCCTGGTCACGATGGACACAATTCCTTGAGAATCCACATAGCGAAGAAAGAAAATCAGCCTTGAAAGCCCCACGTGACCCTGACTCCTGGCACAAAAGCCAACCTCTATTTGTCAGGGAGTGAGGATGCTGCCGGAGCGGACCTGAGAGTGATGGGGGAAAAGGGGCAGAGGAGAACTCACTCTGCATTTGCACATTTGGGCGTGACAGCAGCGAGCTGCAGACATCCTTTCCATCAGCTCGATAGCAAGCCTTGATCCAGGCACTTCTGCCTTGATCTTGGGATACAGCAGTGCCCGAGGAGACCAAGACCCTGGCAGGACCAGCCTCTCCAGAGGTGATGGACCCTCTTAGGAGCAGCTGGGAACGGACAGTAGAATTGAGATAATGGTGCAAAGATGTTTTTGGGAGTGGCTTTGCAAGCGATTTTTTTTCCCCCTCAGACTAATCAAGCACAAATGATGGAGGAGAAACCTGGCCTGGGGCGCAATCTGGGAGAGCAATTGAAGCTCTTATCAAGGTAGACACCATCGAACAGCCTGTTTGCAGCCTCGGCAGCACATTGTCTCCGGCTAATTATCTTCCAGTGGTACAAAAATTGTAGGATTCTTCGGTTTTTTTCCAACAAAACAAAAAGAAAAGTCAACACACCACATATCCTCCCCCACCATACATATCTGTCCTTTCTCTGCCACCAAGCCTTGTCTCTGTGTATCTGTGCAGCCTCGACACGTGGGGTGCTCCTTCTGCACACTGTGAAGCCAAGGGGCTGCCACGCTGACAAAAGCGGTGGTGGCAGTGCCTGGTGGCACCGTGACACCCGCTGCGCGTCAGGGCAGAGGGCAGCGGGCACCGTGCGTGGGGCAAAGGGCTCCTGAGGAGTCAGAGTGAATTAACCCTGGGTTAAGGTGGCTGAGACCTTCAAAGCACAGCACCCTGGGGACAAAGGCACCCTGCGAATGTATTTTCAAAGGGATGCAAACTAAGGGAGAGGTTTAAAGCAGCCTCTTAAGGCACTTGGCATTCACCACTCAGGTGCCCAGCGCATCCTAACCACCCCAAAGGCGGGCACAGCTCCCCATCCTAGAGCAGCTGGAGACAGATGGGGAAATAAATAGCTTTTTCAAAAGCCGCTGGATTTTCTACAGGCTCCTGGACAGCTAAACAGGGGCTGCCTTCAATCACATACCATGACAGAGATGTGGAGGATCCTCAGCTCCTCCTCTGCGGACTCGGTCTGGGGTTCCTCTGTGGGGTCGAAGCCGGGCAGGTTGGGGGCCCCATCCTGGTGGTGGATGTGGAAGAGCAAGGTGCCATTCTCCAGCCACTGCTGCCGCCAGCGCACCAGCGGGATGTCATCCGTGTTGCCTGAGATCTCTGCAAGAGCAAAGCTGGTCAAGGGGGAAATGTGGAGCAGAGGGTTCATGGGAGGCGTTCACCTCTCCCCAAAAAAATGTGTGGAGGGACCAAAGGATGCACACCCTCCTGTCATCTCCTGCCAGGTACATAAACCACAACCTGAAGGGCTAAAGCAGAGTAAAACCCTATTTCTGGGTATAATCCAGGTGTGGGCCTCTCCAAAAATCTAGTTTTGCTGAAGGGAGAGAGCAGTAACCCAGCAGCATCCTTCCAGCTCTAATTTGGATGCACTTGATGTTAAACACAGCTTCGGACTCCGGGAGCACAGGACACAGGACAACTTCTCAGCAGCGTGAGGGGATCACTGGAACCACATCACAAATTATTGCAGGCAAAATTTTCCCCATCCTTTTTGAACAGGGAAACATGCACGTGGCTGCGATCTCACCTACAGCTCTGACTTTGAGGCAATTTCACAGGTTTTCAGTTTTCAATCATATTTTACACCTCTCCATGCAGGACTCAGGCTAAAGACCTGCAGAGGTACCTGCAGCTTCTGCCCAAGCAACCCCGTTTTCCCTAAATACCTTTAATTTCAGAGTTTGGGGCAGTGAGGCAGATGGACACAGCTGGGCTGAGGTGTCACGGCAGCAGAGGACAGCCAGGCAGGAGGAGCAGCTGAGGACAGGGACACAACTCATGCCCCAGGACACTAAAGGCCAAATCAAACCAAATTCACCTGGCTGGCTCCAAAATTTCACGGACAACCTACAGCTGTGTCTCAGCCAAAGACAGGGTCAGAGCAGCACATCCCTAGGAGAGAGGGGCACTGTTTTAATCACCTCCTCCCCCTCAGCCCAGATCACCTTGATCACTGTCTCGCACCACCTTGATCTCAGCCATCAGCCCAGGCCTGCGATTTCCCCTCAGCTGTCTTCCATGAAAACAGCAGATTTTGTTGGAATGGCCATAAAAAACACCATGAGTTTCCCAGTGAAGCACAGCTTTCCCTCCTGTCTCTGCCCCACTGATGGCAATGGGAAAGAGCCCGTCTCACTTTGCAAATTATCATCTTTATTTTGCTTGTTTCACGCTGCCTTCAAACGAAAACTGGAATTCAATTACAGTGCTGAAAAACAACATTTTAAATTTGCTGTTAATTAATTTCATTAGGCTGCCTTAAGTGAGCCAGCTGCCAGGGGAGGTGGGGAGCGGGGCAAAATCTGCATCAGGAACCAGGTTCATCCTCCCAAACTGATTTGATTAATCAAAAGCAGCATTAGCCACAGCGAGAGAACAGGCAGACTGCTTGTGCTCAGCACGGGCTGTGTTTCTGGCGGTAATCAGTGCACTCAGGGTGTCCCGAGCACAGGGAGGCTGAGGATGGAAGCAAAACCAAGAGGAGCTCAATCACTGGGAAGCCAGAAGCACTTCTGAAATTCCCTATAGACACAGACCCCCTTTGAAAAGCCGGTCCTGGGGGCCGGGGGGATTGGAAGCAGCAGATCTCCTCCTCTCCCACCTGGTCTTTATTCATGGGCTGAGAGGGGAGAACAAGCTTGCCTGCTCTCCCAACTCCCCATGGCTTCTCAACTTCGACTGAACCAGCTCAAACGGAGGAAAACACTCTCCCTGCACCTGCCTGCTAACGTGAAATTAGGAGTAATTAAGGCGAGAGCTTTTATGCGCAACAGGAACTCAACGTACTGACATTTGGAAAAAATGTAAATACCAGCATTTGCTCCATTGTAAAGAGTGAAAATAATAGATACTAAGTATGTTACATTGTGACATTTAGAAAGCTAGAGTTAGAGATGTTTTCCCCCTGATCTGACATATCATTGTAAAAGCAGCACCCTTCAGCTCATTAATATTTGAGAAGGAATCCTTGATGGAAGTTATTTAAATGATTAATAGATTATAGTAAATTTAAGCCTTAAAATAGGTTGTCATAATTTCAAATTTATTTAAACAGGCTTATTTTTTAAAAGAAAAATGTATTTCAATAAAGAATGGGTTCTTGTTTCAGAAGAGCACAATCCAGCCACAGAGCCTGAGCACGTTATCCTCTTTCACCAGCATCACAACATGACCCTGCAGCTGCATCGCACACACGGCAGAAGTGCAAAAAACAGAGGAAAACACCCCAGAAATCAATTGCCATCGCCCCAAACTGGCAGGCTATGAGCCCTCCATCACTCTGCAGGACAAGGCTGCCCCAACCCCTCTTCTCCTGCCATGGCAAAGGCTCTTGAGGCAGTGCCTGGGTGACACAGCTCCATCCTCGGACCTTCTCCTCCTCTCCTGAGTTTCTCAGCAACAGGTCAGCTGCCTCTATCCTACCCCATTTCTACTTGAAAAAATTACACATACAAATGCCTTCCTGCACCCGTGAAGCTCTCCTGGAGTTTGGCTCAAGCAAGAGCAAGACAAGACCAAGACCAAGCTCCCTCCCTAACACAGAATCTCTTTACTCTCTCTTCTCCCAGCCCAATGCATTTCACTTTTGCCTTTGTCTCGCTCTCCAAGCAGACATCTCACCACCTGGTGGGAGGTGCTACAGTGACCCATGCAGCCAACTGGGACGATTCATTTGGATGTTGTAGGGTGCTGTGGAAGCTGGCAGGTGCCAACCCTGCTGGCTAGCTCATACAGCGGGGCCAGGATGACCCAAACGAGCCAGAAAAGTGGGCAGAAAGCCAAAAATGAAAAAAAAAAAAAGGCAGGCGGGAGAGGGTAATTTCAAGTTCAAAGTTTGAAAGATATTGATGAAAAGCCTGGTCCCTGCATGGCCGTCATTAAGGCCTTGGATAGGAGGCGATTAGCTCCAGTATTAACTTCTTGCACCTCTGTTAAAAAATAGCCTGCCTGAGTCAGAGGTTAATAACAGTAGGAGGTCACTAATTAGGCTGTGCCACGTTCACCTGGTATCAAACGTGGCCTGGGTCCTTCATATCTGCAGGAGCAGCAGCCTCCAAAGGCCCTGGCTGATGCTTTCAACACAGCGGCTACTCCCCTCCCCGACCATCTGCGAGGGGGAAAGAAAGGTTCTGCAGGAGCAATTGGAGGAGAGGATGAAAGAGCAGACTGAAGGTGCTGGAGGTGTGTGGATTTACACCTGCTTCATTATTGATTAGCCCAAACAGCCTCGTTTCCCTGGGGGCAGCTGTACCGCACGAAGCAAACCCAGTCCTTCTGGAGGCAACACCTCTGCACGTCCCAGTTTTGGGAGGCAACAGCTCTGTCACGTCCCAGTTCTGCACCTGAGCTGGTGCAACACCAAAACCATGGCCCACGAGCCCAGGGCTGACCCGGACCCATTCCCACATCCCCATACACCACCGAGACCTGGCATGGTGGCATAAAAGGAGAACAACTCTCCTTAAAAACACACATCAGCATTTTGATGAAAAAAACCACCCAGCAAAACAATTTTCCTCTCCATTTGGAAGCGTTTTGCACTAATAGATGCCTCCAATAAGTCAAATGAACTCTGCCATAATGCTGGTCTCCACAGACTCATTTCATACAGCAGAGAGCAGATTTGGACTTGGACTTGTATTTCCTCGTTAACATTTAAACCTGCCTTATTTTCCATCCGGAACCTGACTGTGTTTTTATTTAAGTTTCCCATTAGCAAAGGCTTTTTCTCCATGCCCCAACCACACACATCCTTTAAAGGGCTCGAACGCAGCTAAATCAAGCCTTGCACTCCTCCGAAAGCCTCCAATGCCTGAAGTGACTCAGGAGACCTTCCCACCACGAGTCACTCGCTCTCTCTGTTGGGACCTCAGGCCTTGATTTCTACCAATTCAGATGTCAAAACACTTATCCTGATACTTAACTCGTTTATACTTCCCAGGTTTTAGTGACAGATCAATCATGGGACAATATTCATGTTTTTATGGGCCTGTTAAAAAATTTCACATTCATCACTGACTATCCATATTTCACCTGCATTTTTTCCTGTCTCCAGTCTCAGGTAGGAAAACCAGCTCATTCTGTAGGTCATTCTGCCTTTTCAAGACAACCCAGCTCTTCAATACCAGCAAACATAAACCTCACTGTATATATTAGGAACTTGCTTCACGGGAGAGGGCCCCGGGGGGAAAATCTCCAAAAGACTCACGGAGACGGGAGAACATAGAGGTTCAAGGAAAAGGCAGTGGTGATCTCCCTGGAGCCACTGCCAGGCTAGGTGAGAGAGATCACCCCACCACAATGCCTGCACACGTGAAGCCATGAAGTAACCAGGTTTCTCCTCGGAATGCAGGTGCCTTTGCTTTTGGGAAGGTCACCAAGGAGCTACACTTCAAAGCTGTACCCATGCTTTAGCCTTGAACTGGGATTTTTGTCCCCAATATGCCACAGCCCTCACCCCTCCCTTTCTTAAGCAACAAACCCTCCATCACTCTGGGAGCGACACTGAACTGTTTTCAGAGCAAAGCCCACCGATCCATCACCAGTGGGCCTGACTCGTATTTGCGTATTTGCATATTTGCGTATTTACACATTTCGGTATTTGGGTATTGCGTATTTGCGCTCAGGTTTGCGCTGCTGACCTCACAAGGAGACAGTCCCCACTGTGCTGCTCCTCCCTACAGGCCCAGGGACGTGCCCAAGCACACCTGTGTGACATCCCCTGCGAGGTTATTTTTCCATGGCGTTTGTCGATTTTGACCTGAAGCTGGGAAGAACAACAAGCAGAGCGGGACATTGGCTGGGGTTTGGTTTTCACTCCTGTCTTGTTGCTTTGGTCCCATCTGCCATAACTGTGAACTACAGAGGAAATGTGGGAAGAGGCAAATCCACCTCCTGGGCCAGCGCTCGAGTGACACGGTCGTGTTCAAAAGAGCCCACCCACAACGGGGAGCAAAAGCAAAATAAAGAGAATGTGTGACCACACTTCCAAGATACAGTGCTGATATAAAAACCCCAGAAGGGACCGCATCTGTAGTTATTATATCTCACCCCGCGATGCTATCACGTCACTTCTTCCAGAGGGAAAATCAGGTCTCCATGGAAAGAGCCCAAATGATGGAGAGGCTCCCCATCAGCCATGGAAAATTACTGCCCTGGCTAAATTGTCTCCCAGTGAATCAGTGAGAAGGAGGGCTCAAACCCCTCAGCTCAGATGGTGCTCACCTACGAGCCACAGAACTCCACCAACACAACCACCATCGCTCCGAAAGGGTGAGCAACTCGAGAAGAAAAACCTGGCAGAGGAAACCCCAATTTCTTTAAAAATTGCATCAAGGAAATTAAAGACCAGTAAATTCTGTTTGTGACAGCCATGGACACTTTGTTGGAGGAACCAGGAGGTGCATCAGTAAATACGGGTCACCCAACAGCAGTAGATAAGGGTGATTCAATTTGGTAGACTCATTTCAAAGAGTTCTTGTCAAAATCCACCCTCAAAGTTCCCCAAAGTGCCAAAGTGGTGCTGGTATAAGAAGGAAAGTCGTCTTGAAGCCCTCCTTGAAGGGGGAGGAGTAAGGGTTTAGTTTTCACGATGAAAGGAGGTTACCAAGAAGCCCCATAGAGATCTTTGTCAGGACCTCGGCTGCTCAGAAACATTCAGGAAGAGGAGGCGAATTACAAAGTTGGTCACCAAGGCTAAATTTAGTCTTCTCAAAGCTAAAGCTGAGAAGTGCAGGAGGAAAGCGGGCAAGGAAGTGGGCAGGTGGAACTCAACCTTGGTGAAAGCAAGCCAATCTGGAATCCTGCAAGTGATATTCAGGTCAACCATCTCGAAACGGAGGAGGCAAGGCTTGTCAGGTTTGGAGGAGGGGCACCACGAAGATGAGATTTGCAAATGACTTTGTGAAGAGGAGAAACCAGCTTTGTTAGGAGTCCTCAGTCAAGGAAACAGAGTGAGGACAGGACAAATGCCTATAAAACCATCATGCCCATGGAGCAGTGGGAAAGGCAATGGTTATTGACTTTTTCTCACTTTGCAAGGATCTACAGGTGTGAAAACTAACAAAAGGTTCTTTTTTATCCACCACAAAGTATGAAACCACCGAGAAAGGTACTGAATTCAGGGAAGACAGAGCCACCAGCAGCTACTGAGCCAGAGAGCCCAGAGGCACATCCCAGCTTGAGAAATCCCTGCAGCACAGACCTCGGAGCAGGGAAAGGACCATAGACAGACATGGTGCGGTTTGAACATTTTTTTCCCCAATTATCAGTGGTGGCTGGAGATGCCAAGGGACCACAACCCATTACCCCCACACTGCCCGGTCCCTTGGGGCTGAAGAGTGACTGCAAAGCCAGCTCTGTGCTACTCAGGCCACCATTCAAGGATGCATCCCACATCCACATGTCCCTCTGGGAGTGCCTGAGACACTCTGCCCCCCAGGCATTGTCTCACAGGGCGAGTGGGACCCCAGGGCACCTCACTCCTAGTGACAGAGCCTCTGAACACACAGCCAGCAGCTCCCCTTCCCAAACTCCAGCCCTCCGTGCTGCCAGACCCTACAGACCCAAGACGCTTGCCAAGATTCCCTTCAGCTTTCCAAGCCAGCCAGCAATTTTCACGGAGAGGCGAAGGACTATTTATATCCATCACGGAGTGGCAGGGAAGGTAATGGCTGGCCACTGCAGCCCATCTGCCAGGCACTTAGAGGGACATCGGAGCATGTCCTACAGGCAGCAGCGGTGGGACCGCAGGGGACACGGGGGGGATGCCCTACAGGGGTGGCACAGGCTGCACCTCAAGGGTAAACCTCAGCTTGCCCCTACACACTCATCTGTTTAAGTGCTCCTTGTGCCGAGGCCCAGAGGTCAGGAAAAGATGTTATTTGGGCATTTCTGTGCTCAGCACAGGAGACAAGCACAGTGCTTGTTCCTCACCTCCCAGGGGGACCTGCTGGCTCTCTGAGACATGGGAGGGATGGGGTGGCCCTCCCAGAGAGTGAAACAGGACCAAAACCACCCTGTCTGCTCTCCTATCCACAGGGAGACCAAGAGCTTTCCCAAGAGGTGATCCTCCTCCTCCTCCCACCTCCCCTGGAGGGAACAATTCCTTGGGGAAGGGATGGAGAAGGCAGGCATGGGCTGCTGCCAACTGCACCCTAACATCATAAACTCTTTGCTGCTTAGGAGCTCTTACATGATTTCAAGGTCTATTTTCAAGTTTGTGGGGAGGCTTTGAAAGATGGAAAATGGAGAAGGAAAAGAAAAAAAAAAAAAAAGGAAGAAAGATGTAGAAGGGGAAAAAGTTAACTGTGCATCTCGAATTTATCACTCCTGAAAGAAGAGCTTGTCAAGACGGCCAGAGACCAGCCAGTGCACGGTGATCAATGGGAGGACTTTTGGGTCTAGTCAAGCTTGTTTGAGATTTACAGGAACTGAATGGAGGCATAAATCTATCGCTGCCTGACGAAAATGGGGGTAATTAAATCTGCAGGTGTATATAATTGTCATATTGACGATCTATATAAATCAGCAGAGGCACAAAGCACACTCTGGGCACAGAGGAGCTGTTTGCCCACCTGCCTGGCCTGGGGACATGGCTGGTGGGTGCAGGACACAGCCCTGGGGACACCCACACAGCCCTGCCCATCACCACAACCTCCTGCTCCACAAGAGACCTTCTCCAATTGCCCCACAGGCAACGTAAGCAGCAGGACCTTCCACCCCTTTCAATTACCTTCAGCCTCATCGTGGCTACTACAGAATCTCCTGCGACTGCAGGAGGGTGAAAAAAGGACCACAACCATTGAGAAGCCCAACCATGTGGGGGGCTCTCTGCAGCTGCTTTGAAGCTCTGAGCCCAGGTGCAAGTGGGACACTGACTTGATCTTTTAGCAACTTTTTTTTCCCCTTTTTTTTTTCAATTTATTTTAACCTTTGTTATTTTGGGAACTTTGAAGCCTAAGCTGCTCCGAGGCAGCTGCCTTTGTAGGAAGGACAGAAAGTGCAGAGAGGGGATTTGAAAGAGAGAGAGAAACAGGGAGGGGAAGAAATGGCGCTTCACAGCTGAGGTCTGCGGCTTCTCCCACATCCCAACAAACCCACCCGGAGAGGCACCCGGGGCTCCGTGGGAAACCTGGATGCAAAGTGACCACGGTGCCTTCCACCCCTCTTACACTGTGAACCAGAGAACCCCCAAAGACATTCGGAGCCTGCACACAAACCTTCTCCCCCTGTCCCCAGATCCCAGAGGGACATCCCGGAGTCCTCGAGGGGGTGCAGAGCACCCTCTGCAGCCACCACAGCTCGGTGCCACGGGGATGCATTTCCTCCTGCCACGCCACGAGGGACAGGAACACGAGGGAAGGCTTTCCCGTCATCTCCACCAGCCAAGGCCCTTCCCACGTGCCCACGGGCCGGCTTCGCATCCCAAGCTGAGCGCCACTTACATGCGGCAATCGGATAATTAAAAATTAAGGAAGAGCTTCTGCATTGCAGTGTGAATTATGTAACACCGCTCTTGGGTTTCAGCACCCATCAGCTCCAGCACCCTCCCATGGCAGCATGGCCCTGCCTGTACCTACCTGCCTCATCTTTTCAGGCAGGGCTCGCGCCCTTGGCGGGGAAGGGGAAATGCCAATGTCACAACCACAGGCAGAAAGTTCCCTTGCATTTGCATGGGGGGAAAAAAAGGAGGAAAATCTACTTATCCTCTTGGTCCAGTGCTGAAATTGGAGATGGCCAAAAAAAGGGGGATGGAGTCGGGGTGCTCCAGCCCAGGCAGGTGCAAGAGTCACCCTGTCCAGGACAGCGCTCTCATGATCATGACCAGGAGGTTTCTAAGTGAGAGGCTGCCCTCTCTTACTCCTGCACCAGAGAAGCAGCATCCCATTTTAGCAAACAAGCAGCATTTCTGTAAGCAAACACAGCCAAAGCAAGGTGAGGAGTCAGCTGCATTTTCGGTATCTCAAGAGCAAAGAGCTCTGCTGGACTCTGAGCACCAGTAACTGCAAAATCCTGCATTTACAGCCACCTTTGCCTTAACCTTGCCAGTTCTGAGCCCAGGGCTCAACGAGCCAGCCTGTCACTCCCTCCTGCCATCTCCTCCTGCCATCTCCTCCTGCCATCTCCTTCCTTCTTTGGCCAGAAACCCACTGACTACACTGCCACGTCCCTTGCAGTGCTATTCCCAGGCCCTGGTGTGAAACCAGCCTTGAATTCACTCCAAAAGGCACTTCACCAGGCTCTGTGTGCAATGGCTTCAGGGAGCCACCGAAGACGCTGTGGCTCCCACCCAGGGCGAGTGGCTCTGCCATCACTGCTCCTAACGCCCCTTGGCTTTGGGGGTTCCTGCAGGTGTTTGCCACCTCCTGGCACCCCCACTGCCCACGGAAGGGGCTGAGCTATTTCTCCTGCCCACCGAGTGAGAGCACACTGGGAGCATGGCACACCCAGCAAGAGAGCAGCTCCTGCTGAAACACTAATAAAACTGGTTTTGTTTTTGCCTGGGAGGGTCCTTCAGGCACTGCCTCGCTTGTGGATGCTTGGACACACATCCCAGGCCACTAAAGCTGCGCCTTGGCATGAGCCCTTACAGCTTCCTGCTCACAGACCAGCAGAGACATTTATTTATAACCTCCCCAGATTCCCAGGCCATACATGTCATGTCTGCAAAGACAAACTCCTGGCTTGCCCCCTTGGCCAGCAGGAAAGCCAGAAACTCCATGGCAGTGTGACAGCTCTGGGGTCCCCTCGCTGCTCCTCTCCAGAGCTCTCCCAAAGTGCACAAGACAGAGCTCAGCAATTTCTGGCTCAGCAATACAGGGAAGGTTGGCAGGTGCAGCTCTGGGATGGGAGAGCAGCTCTGCACCGGCACAACCACCATGGGAAAGCAGCACCCAGGGGAGCTTGGGGCCAGCCCAGGGCTGTGGGAGGCACGGAAGCCTCTCCAGCCCAAACAGGAGATTTCCCAGAGGCTGAGGACACTGGGGACATCATTAGGGGAGCTGAGAGCACCACAGCAATTCACAGACCCTGCGGCCACTGCTGCACGGTGGAGGCTGACAGAAACATTTGGGAGTGGGATGTCTCCTCCCCCAAGCACCTCCCATCCCTACGGAAGCCACCCAGCTCACCTGACCCTCAGGAGCTCCGTGCCATGATGCTGCCCTGCCCCTCCTGCAGGACAAAGGGCACAATCTCCTGCTGCCACCCTCACAAGGACAGCCCCACTGACCCATGCTGGGCCACCCATCCCCACGTTGGAGCTGCAGTCTGTGGTGCTTTTCCGTATCCTCACCCCCCGAACTCTTCACTCACGCTATCCCCTCCCAAACACTCCACTTTCGGATCTAGAAAGGGTTTTTTAATCCTTGAGCCACCTCTTCTAAAAAACCACCCTGCTTGTTGCTCCGTGTTGGAGCAAGCCCATTAGAGGAGGGCATTTGGTGGTGGCTGGGCAGCAGCTCTGGGATGTGTGGGGTGCCTGCCAGCCTGGGAAACTCATCCCCGGCACCGTACCCTCACTCTCTCACTCCCCTTGGGATGCCAAATTAATTGCCTTGTCTCCTGGAGCTTTTAGCTGGAACAAATAAAAGAAAAAGGGGGGTTGCCAAAACCCATAATAAGGTCTACAGTTCCTCTGAGCTACAAGGGCTGCTTTAAATTTTGTGGTTTTTTCCTTTTTTTTTATTTGAAGGAGGTTTCCATGGTAACTGTCTCCCATCACACAAGAGCCTGTCCCGGGGATATTTCAGGGTTGCTAATATCTGCCTTCCCAGGCAGCCACTGTGTTGTGACGGTGACAGCGCAGCTGGGTTTTTTTGGCAGAGGAGGAGGGCAGGAGTGCAGGAGAGAGGAAAAGGAGGGGCTGCTCCCAAAAAACAGGGTCAAGATCCTGCCTGTACCCGGCTCACACCACCCGTCGGGCAGCCCTCCCTCCCAAAGTGCTCTGGCAAATAGGATATGGTTTGGCTTGGACCGCTGACAGATTTGGGAAGCACTCAAAGGCAATGCAGCCCTCACCAGCCCAAGCAGATGCAACATGTCCAAGTAGGAGCATGGGCACAGTCTCCTTGACACCTTCTGCCACCTTCTCCTGCCCTTCATCCAACCCTCAGGAAGAAATCCTTCCCTGTGAGGGTGGGCAGGCCCTGGCACAGGTGCCCAGAGAAGCTGTGGCTGCCCCTGGATCCCTGGAAGTGTCCAAGGCCAGGCTGGACAGGGTTTGGAGCAACCTGGGACAGTGGAAGGTGTCCTTACCCATGGCAGGGGTGGAACAAGATGAGCATTAAGGTCCCTTCCAACCCAAAGCATTTCACGGCTCTAGGATTCTCTGATTTCTTTCCTCCACCAGGTTAGTTTTGAGCTGGATCAGCTCTCTGCAGGAGCAAAGCCAGCTCTCTGCATCCCCCAAGCTGCTTGCTCTGCTCCGCTCGTTAGTCATCCTAATTACCGAGACACCTCCGAGCTGGCCAGAAAAGGGGCAGTGTCTCCTCTTGCATCGCGGCTGCAGACCCCAAACTTCCGTGACCCCAAACTTCCGTGACCCACGTGCCACCACCAGCTAGAGGGTCCCTCAAGGATCCCTTACTCCCCTTGGATTATAAATGTTTAAAAAAGCCCCTGCCCGTTCCCCAGGCTCTGCAGGCAGGAGCCACGGAGGGGACGGGCTCAGATCCCCTCCTCAGCCCATCCCCAGCAAACGAGACCCCCCAGCAAAGCAAAGTGTGGGGTCAGCTCAACCACATTCCCAACCAGGCTCCACAGAGCCCAGCACCATCCCAAGGAGCCTCTGCTGCAGGGCAGGGAAACAGCATCAGGAACACCAACGCAGCCCACGGGAGCAGGGCGCGCTCTCCTCGGCGTGATTGCTCAGCAGCAGTGGGACAGCCGGAACCTGGCAATCAAAAATGTTAAATCAAAATCTTAAATCAAAAAACCTTATCTAGACAAATCCCCCAGCTGCTGCTCGGGGTGAGCCACCGGCCACAGCTGCAGAGATGCCAGAGCCCTGCAATTTGGAAGGAAAAGGACAACCAGTCTTAAATGACAGAGCCGTCATCATCCTGGCACTGCCTTAATCCCACCAGGCAGAAATTCCTTCATTTGAAGGACTGCTCTGCAGCAAGGCTCCAAGAGAGATGATTTCAGCCTCCGTTCAGCTGGCTAAGCAACCAGGAAAAAAATAAAACGGAATAGAGTAGAATAGAATAGAAAATTAAACAGAATGAAATAAAACAGAATAGCATAGAATAGCATAGAATGGCATAGAATAGCATACAACAGCATAAAATAAAATAAAATAAAATAAAATAAAATAAAATAAAATAAAATAAAATAAAATAAAATAAAATAATAAAATACAGGAAGCAGCCCAGGAGCAAATGCCACTGTCGGAGGTGACACAGTGGCATCAGGGGGGCATACGGCTGCCCAAGGGTCCCCTCCAGCAGAGGGACCAGAGTCAATTCCACAGGTGTAAAACCCACCACAAAAATTTGGGGGTCTTTGAGGAGTACCCACATGGGTGGCCCGGCCCTAAAACCGGGACAGGTCTCAGGGCAGGAACAGGACCAAGCCTGAGCATCCCTGCCCGGCTGTGGGCTGAGACATTCAGCAAGGGAGGTGAGACAGGGATCCAGGCACCCCACAGCCCCCTTGGCTGAGCGCTGCTTCCCTGCCCACCCTGCCAGCCCCTGACGCCCCCACGGAAAGGCCAAGCAGCCCCACATCCCACTCCCCCCACTGCTTTCTGGGTCAGCGAGATCCCCTCCCGGCTCCACTGCCGCTGGAGCCAGCTGGATGCGCAGTTGCTGTGGCAACGGGTTCCCAGAGACGAAATCCTTATTTCTTACTTTTTTTTCCCCTTGGTTAAGGAAAAAAAAAAAATACACAAGAGGCCCTGTATATCCTCCGTGTCACCAAAATCTGCGTGCCCAGCAAGAGAGCGGCTCGGCGATGGGCACAGCACGGGGACAAGGTGTCCGTAAGGACAGGGATGTGGACACTGTGTGTCCCTCCTGAGCCTCCATCACCCCCACTTTGCCCACAGGGGACTCCCTGCTCCTCCCTGGGATGCTGTCAGCTTCCCTGCAGCATTTTCCACCCCGTCACGAGGTTTTAAGGGCTGCCCCTGCTCGTAGCTGGGGCGCATGCTGGGCTCCACTGCCTGGAAGTGGTCACATTAAAAGCCCTGGCGTGTCCCCAGTGCTTCAGGGGCTCTGAGCAGGTCACCTCAGCCTCTCTGCACCCAGCTGGAAAAGGGATGTGGTTGCACTGCATGGCCAAGAGGAAGGGCTGCCATGGGGTCCCAGCAGCAGCTTTCACCCAATTCCTCGATGAGCTACCAGACATTGCTATCAGACGAGCGTGTCCTGTCGCACCAGAGCTCCAGGGTAGGATGTGTCCCCTCGACAGATCCCTCTCTGCTCTGCTGGAAGCTCTGCAAGCCCCCAGGCCTCGGTGGCAAACATCTCACACAGCAGCCCGCACACCCAGCAGCACTCTGGGTGCCACAGCAGTGCTCCACCACCAGCAGCACCCACTCCAGCAGGATGCAGGAAGATGGTGACACTCCTGGATTTTCAACAGATATCCACCCCAAGCATCCATCTCAAATTCACGGGAACAGGGGGTCGGACCCCAGCCAGGTGATCAGCAGGAGGGGATTCAGTGAATCCCACAGCCAGGAGGGCGGCTCAGACAGAGTGTTTTGGGCTGCCTTCCCTCCACAGCTGCTGGGACCTCCCCGGGCAAATCGCCCACTGCCCTCCAAGGCACCAGCAGGAGGGTGACAGCAGCCGTCCCCTCGCCCGCCAGAGCACAGATCACACCGGCGGGCTGCAGAGCGTGTGACAGTGTCCAGGATCAAAGCCAAGCTCAATTAATGGCTCACAATCTTATTAGAGAAATTATTTCGGGATCTTGAGTAAAAGTCCGATATATCCACTCCATTCCATTAGTCAGGCTCATTTAGTAATTCAATCAATCTAAGCACAGCAATTGAGCGCCCCTGGTATAATTTAACTTGGTTATTCTCTAGCTACTTAAGAATTTCTTAATATTTGCCTCATTATTTCGCCATTACACCTATTTCCAGGTGTAAGGTTCACGCTGTGGGTCCCACGGTGGGACCAGCCCTGCTGCAGCCCTCTGCCATGCCCTGCTCTCATGAAATGGTGACATACGATGGGGAGGGGGACTGTGGTGGTGATGCCCCTGGGAATTAAGCCAAGCCACAGAATGGCATTGCAGCAGCCCAAGAACTGCTTCCCACCACGGAGAGCTGGGACCAAAGGGCTGTCCTGCGTGCCAACAGCTTAGGAATCCACAGCCAGCACCCAGATCCAGGTGAGAGAGACAAAACTCACATCCCTGCAAACCCCTCTGCCATCCTGCTATTAACCCAGGTAAGTCAGGGCCAGAGCCTCCACCAGTAGAGCCAAGAGCTTAGCTAGGATTTAACAAAAAAAAAAAAAATTGATTAGATATTTCAGGGAGATATTCGAGAGCAGTTAAATTTGCCCAGCTCATCGGTGCCTTTGAAAAATCTCACCCCTCTAAAAAATTAGAATTGATTTTGTATTTAAAAAGGAATCTATTTAATTTAAAAGTAAGATAATTTTAAATCATGACAGCTTATATTAAGGTTGGAGTTTATGATAATCTATTAAAGTCATTGAAGTTAAGAACCATCTCCCATCCTCTGCTGCTGAGGCTCCCGGGAGGGCAGTGGGCAGCGGGAACTTGGGAGAAGAGGGGCTGCACTGCCCTATTTCAGAGCACACCAACTGGGCTGGAAACCTGGAGAGGCAGAAAAAGCTCCTTCAGCTCCTCCACATTCAGGGGAAAAAAACCCCAGGATACAAAAAAAAATACAATATTGCAAAATCTTGAAATATCTGGCACCCAGAAAGCATGAGTTCAACCCATCAGCTCTGCTTTCTCATTCCTCAAGTCAATTTTACACTTGAAAAGGTATTTCAAGACTTTACTTTTCAAACATTTATTGCATTACAGAGAAGGCGAAGGAGTCAAAGACACCATCTTTGGCGCGGTTTTTAATTGCATCACAAATCTCCGCCGAGCCCAAGGGGCTGAGGGAAGCCAGGATGCTCATAAATACCCCTCTTGCCACTTTATAACCTGCAAAGGATGGGGCCCAAAAAAATTAGCAGCCCGCAGGAGTGTGAATCCAGTTAATGACATATCAAATGTGGCTGGATGCTGCCGAGCCAGGCAGTGAGGGAGACGGGAGTGTGAAGGCGAGCGGACAGGGAATATTGAGCTGCAAATTAGCATTTCTTAATGGCCACCAACCAGCGAAACGCTTCCTCCCTTCAGGAAAAAATACAGCTAACGCAACAAACACAAAACGAGATGAAAGGCAACCATTCCAAATTAAGGTCTGCTTGATTTAAGGCAGGATGAAAGCAGGTGATTTGAAATGCAGGCAGCCTGGTGCGCAGCGAGCGGCCCCATCCTGGCTCCCACACCCTCGGCGCTTCCCAAAAGTTCAGGAGGTGAGAGAAAACGCCGCAGTAAAACAGGGAGATGGTGTTGGAGTCCCTTTGGGACAAGCATATAATCCACTGTGGGGTTTATTGGTGAGAGCCCCAAGCTGCTCCTGAGCAGACGCAGGCAGTGAGGCAGCACGTGCACGAGAAGGCAGCCAGAGCAATTAAAACTCACTCCGTTCGTTAGCAAAGAGAGCTACAAAGCAGGGGAAGGCCCTGTCCAAGCATCTTCCCTCCTCCTTAACCAGAGGTAATAACCCCACAGACAGCCCATCTGCTTTTGGAGGCACAGGGGAACAGACGTGGGCTCCCCGTGTTTGGGAGATCTGAGCACCAACGCACTCAGCACAGCCACCTCTGGCACTGGGATGGACACGGGGGGAGGATGAGACCCAAAAAGGTGCATGGGAAGCAGGCAGCAAGCAATGCCTCACGCTCCTGTGTAAAGATAAAGCTAAAATTCATTATTAATTTATGTTACCAGAGCTTCTCATCAGGGGTTATCAGGGGTCAGGAGTCACAGCTGGTTTTGGGATGCCCAGTTCAACAATCCGACCCCCCCCCCCCCCAACGAACCCTTTGGCTC
>VZRL01005853.1:1821679-1855457 GCA_013397895.1 Origma solitaria | reverse complement strand
AGGGACGGGACGGAGAGGCGGCCGGTGTCCCGCCGGCGCTGATTTGGAGCCTGGGGTGAGTCTGCGGCGTCGCGGGGAGGAGTTGGGAGATGAGGATGAGCCGGCGTGGGGATCCCGCCCGTGGTGGGATGGGGAAGGAGCGGAGCGGGGGGAGCCGCGGCCCCGCAGCGGTGGAGAACCCGGGTATCAGCGCCGGCTCGCTCGGTGACCTTGGTCAAGTTGTGTCCCTGCTCCGGTCTCGCTTCGCAGCCTCCCCGGCGAGGTCGGGCGTAGGGAAAAGCTCCGAGTCCTTCCCGGGCTGGAGCCATCCCGGCGCGGGGCCCGACAGGTGAGGAAGGGCTGCGACCGGCCCGGTGGGACCGGTGCTGGCGGGCTCCGGGGGTAAACGGGATCACCGGGATGTGGGACCTGCCGCTGTGTGCAGAGTGCGCTGCTCGGTGGGAGGTGCCGGTGTGAGACACCCCGCGCCCGCACGGACCCGGGAAGGTGCCCCCGCAAATGTTAAAATACACATTTCGCCGATGGGCACCGATCAATCAATAGCCGGGGGGGAATCTCCCGCTCCCCGCACCGCCGAGCCCCGCAGCACCGGCTCGAGCAGCGGGTGACCTGTCGGGAGATGTTTGCTCGCCCCGGGCGCCCACCCGGCACAGCTCCGGGAGCGAGGGGCGTCCCCGCTGCGAGGCTCCGTTCTCTGCCCTAAACACTCATCTTTTCGGTAAGAAACAGAACTCTGGGTCCTTAAAGCGCTGGAGAGCAGCAGCTCTCGGCGCAGCGAGGCTCACCCTCCCCTGCCGCTTCCCAGGGGACCCGCGTGTCGCTGTCCTGGAGCGGCGGTGGCGAGTCCCAGGGTGCCCCCGCTGTGGTCCCGGGCACGGTGAGCCTGGGCTCAGCGGGGCCGGGTGGGACCTGCCGGCAGATGTCAGTGTCCCCTCTCTGTCAGCAGCCAGGAGGGTCCCTGCCAGCCCCGGAGATGTTGCAAGGAGGCCCCTGCACTTTTTCCGAAGCGGAGCTGTCTTTGGTGGCCGTTCAGTGACAGCTTGGAGACCTGGGGAGCAGCAGGGTGCTGGGAAGGGGAGTGGCCCCACTCTGACACCCCAGAGGAGGGCTCCCTCTCTCTGCCCAGCACAAGCCACCCATCACCTTATTTATCCTGTGCTGCTAACGGTGAGCTGCACTTGTGCACCACTGCCCATCCGTGACACTTGTCACCCGTGTGAAGGCAAGGGAGGGAGGGGAGGCAATGCTCCTCACCTCGCATTGCCCCCAGCTCCTGCGTGAGGCTGCTGCTGGGCTCGTAGGGTCTATTAGGGGGAAGAAGCCGCAGGGGAATTCTCTTTCCCTGGCCCCTTGTGTGCAGGGTTGCTCTTTTCCCCCATCCCCTCATGTGCAGGGATGCTCTTCCCTGGTCCCAGAGATCCATCTGCAGGGATTCTTTAGGCTGGGAGCTCAGCGCAAGGTGGGGAAGCTGGAGCTGCCGTTGCTGTCACTGTGCTGGGGGGGATTGTATTTTGCACATTGCTTTATTTAAGAGGCTTTTTCCTGTAGGTGTGAAAGTCTCGGGTGTGCAAAGCCAGAGGGCAGAACACATGGCACTGGTGCGACTCGCTGCACGCAGCTGCCATCTCCCCTGACAGCGGCCCAGGCTTCAACCCATTTGATGTCTTATGCAAATCCTTGGCTCCCTGAGTCCTGGGATTTTCTGCTATTTTACTTTACTCTCATCTTCAAGTGTCTGGCTCCTGAGGATGTGAAGAAAAGCTAATAAGAGGGACCCAAGTCACTGAGTGTTAGAGGTTTTCTTGCCAGCCTCATGAGCCGAGAGGGGGGCAGTGACTGCGAGCCGCTTGGCTATAGCGACTGAACAGGCCTCAGAGGGTGCTTTGCAGGAGCCCAGCGAGAATCCGTTCACAGCCACCATTGTGATCTCCCACACTGCAGCTCTGGCAGGACAGAAGGCTCCGAGGTGGCTGTCCCCACGCTCGCCGCCTGGAGCCGTGTCTCCGAGGCCGGCTGCCAGGTGGCTGCCAGCACCCTGCCGTGCCCACTTTGCCAGCGATTACCGCGCTGCTGTCGCTCCGGCGGTGCCTGCTTCACTCTCTTAATTACCCTGGCAGATCAATGAGGCCCTGGCGTTTCCTCGGGAGCGTGCGGATGCAATGCAGCTCCTTGCAAACCACAAGCGAGCCAGGGCGGGGGGCAGAGGACACAGCGCAGGCAGGGAGAGGCAAGGCTGGCTGGAGGGGAGCTGGGTCCCACGAAGCCCCAGGCAAGGCTGGTGGCTCCAAAGCAATGGGAGCATCCTGTAAAAACTGAGCCTTTTGGGATTGTCTGTCCCAGGGCGTGCAAGCGACACAGGAAGAGGTGCCCTGGGTGCCTCCATGAATTCATAGACATGGCTCAACTGAGTCAATCCACTTCAGAAACTAAACTGCACTTAGCCTTTGCCCAGGCTCTTTGAAGTGGCCTTAATTTGATAAAGCTTTTCCATGTTTAATGAGAAGGTGACGCAGTCACTAGGTTTGATGTTCGCTCCTGCTAAAAGGCATCCCCAGGGAGCTCGAGACCCCTCCCTCGAGACTCCTGCACAGAGGCCCCTTTGCTCCCACTGTGCCCCAGGGATCAGCTGCTGGGACTGGACACATTCCACAGCTCTGCCACCACCTGGTATCGTGTACCTGGCACAGGCAGTGGGGTTTGCTTTTGCTCTGGGCTTCGGCTCAGCGTGTACAGAGGTAGTTCCAGAGTCCATCTGGAATCTTCCCATGCTTCCCAACGGCACCTGGCAAGCACCACTGCCCCTCTCCCCAGTGCATGCTTCCCAGTTTCTGTATCTGGAGATCTGCTCCTGCAGCATGAAAGGGCACAAATCAATGTTAATGTCCCTAACAATTAGCTAACGTCTTAATTATCGAGCTCAGCCTGATTAGTGGTGGAGCGCGTGGCTCGGGAGATGCCGTCGGCATGGAAGCAAGCGGGACCTCGGCATAACTCCGATGTTGTGCTCAGGGTGTTGCTGCTGTAACTGTCAGCTCCAAGGGCAGTAGAGAGAGGCTTTTGCAGCTCACCTGAGCACCCCCATCCCCACCTCACATCCCTCCTTCGGCCTCTTGAGCCATTTTGGATGAGGACACCACCGCAGAAGTGACCCTGCTGCCATCCCCAGGTGGGGGGTGCCTCTTGAAATTGCCACAAGCTCTTTTTAAGGTGTAGCTCCTGACAAGTGACAGTGAGGGCCACGCATCAGCCATCACTGGAGGGACACCGGGGTGTTCTGCTGCAGGCCACAGGGACACTGTGGGCTGCAGGATGCTTGGGAGGACTTGACCATGAAGCAGGTTGTGGTCCTAGGAAAATTTGCCAAGAATATTTGCTTTAGCACTCTTCTTTCGTCGCTTTGGGGTTTTTATAGAAGGGGGAAGAGGAGAAAAAAAAAACCAACAAGCTGGAATTTTTCCAACTTTTGTGATGCAAAACCCTAAATCAAAAGGAAGGAGAAAAAAAAAAGTTGTCAGATGCTTCTCATCAAATCTTCATTTCTTTGGATCAAGGAAAAGTGATTAGAAAGTTATTTCCAGCTCTAGTAGTAAGGTCAAGGGGGTTACTTGTTTCTAAAGAGCTTCACTCTCCCCAGCATCCCAGGAGGATGCTGGTGTGAGCATGTAGAGGTGCACCCCAAAAAGCATTGCCCCAACCCCACAGAGCAGCAGTGCAGCCTCCTTCCCCCCAAAATCAGAGCCAGTTCCTCCCCAGCTGTATGGACTGAGGACTATACAGAGCTATGGCAATATCTGCATGTATTTATTTTATATAACTCCTGATCGATAGGAGGAAATAAATCATCGCAGCTCATGGTGGTGCAGGAAAGCTGCTCCATGGGGATAAGCTGCTGCATAGCTCAGCACAGCTCCCACACAGGCTCTCCTTGCCCATTCCTGCCTGACTTGGGGCTTCCAGTTTCTGTTGGCAAGGATGCTGGCGTGCGTCAGCACCCGTCCCCAGGCAGGAGCCTCCCTCGGAGGTGCCGGCACACACGGTGTAAATAAGAGGGAGGTGTAAATAAAAGCTCACTTAGCAAGGCTGGAAACTTTGCTTCATGTCAGGAGGGAACCTTCACTGGTTTTTGTACCAGTTTGCCCCAGCCAAGTGCTGGAAATATCAAATCCTATTTTTATTGCTCTGTAGTAAAATATGAAGTAGCCACAGGGAAACGTTCCCTGCTCAGCCTCAAATCTCAGAACAAGCTCCCCAGGGAAGGCATCAGAGCAGGCTGAAAAGGTTTCTAGCTGGTTTAGGGCCTACCACATAAGGGAAGAGGTGGCCCAAAGTGGGTCTGTCCATAATATCCATCCTCATGATGGTGAGCCAGCTGTTTGCTGCCTCAGCTGTGGTGCTGTGGTGGGAGAGGGGTTTGGAGGGGAAGGACAGCTTGGGGAGCCCCTCTTGGGGAAGGCACATCGAGGTGCCCCCCAGGGGGGTGACAGCAGGGGCTGGTTAGTGCTGGTGGGAAGCAGTGAACACCTAGGGCGCTTTGATGGAAAAGACGGTGCTCTGCCTGGGGTGTCCCCCCTATAAAAATCCCCTCTGTGCTTTGAATCAAAGGAAGGATACTTCCCATGTCCTTCTGATTTACACCAGGAAAGCCTCAGGGAGGGTGGTGAGGTGACTGGTGCACAACCATCCCTCCCAGTCTGTGCTGGTGTGAAGTGGTGATGGATGAGGCTAATGTCCCACGGCACTTGTGGAAAAAAACTCCCTTTAACCACTTAAAATCCCCTTTAACATCCCCTGTAAGACTCAGGCAGTCACAGACCCCTGTGGAGGGAGTGGGGAGAGGGTCACAGCCAGGGAGCAGCCCCACCTCAGCTGGCAGTGGGTCAGGAGCCACTTAAATCCCATGGATGGTGACAGGGAATGAGATCGGCTGTGCCAAGCCTGTTTGTGAGGCAACAGGCAAAGTCCCAGTGCACCAGATATTTAAACAAGGTGTTTTGCTGTCACAGCCATATTTAATGCTACAAGCAGTGTGTTTCCACGGGCAGGGTTTAGAAAGATGCTGTTCAAGGATGCTTTACCCTCGCCTTCTCAGCTGAGATCCAGAGAGCTGCTTTCCTCCCTGCTGTGTGGGAAAGGGATGAAATCACAGAGGGTTTAGCCCATGGTCAGTATCTAAACCATCCATGGGGTTTGCTGCCAGACCCTGGCTCCCACCATTCCCTCCTGGACATGGCAGCTGGTCCTGGGTCAGCCCAGCAGCAGGACCGATGGCTGCAGGGCAGTGTGGACCTGTGGGGGGGGGATTTAATCTTGAGCTTTGAGGTCCCATCGGTCCCCAGGCCACATCAATTTTTAATTGTACCAGCAGATATTCCTGCGGAGGGGAGCAAGGCACAGGTCTGCTTCAGGCATCCCGTCTGCCTGCTCCCCCTCGGCCCGGCTTTGGTTGCAGGCAGGGAGAATTGTGGAGCAGCAAAGTGCCTCAGCTGCTCAGCCATCACCCACACGTGGCAGCACACGAGCAGCTCCCTGAGCCGCCGGCGTCGGGTCCTGTCACGTTTTGGGGGTGACAGATGCCCCCTCCAACACTTGAGCCACAGAGTGAGGAAACCAGGCTGGCATTGCCTGTCCCCCAGCCCAGCATGGGGGCTGGTGGTTTGGGCCAGGATTTGGTCACGCCATGGCCATGGGGGACTCTGCGTGCCAGGAGCAGGAGGCAATTACTGGGCTGTTATGTGGCTGCCTGCTGGGCTGGGAGAAACCAGGGTGACATGAGAAAAAAGAGCGCGGGGGAACAAAAAAAGCCCTCCCTGCTGCTCCTGCCCACCCCACTGCCCCAGCACCCCAACCTGGTGATGCGAAAGTCTCAGCTTTTGTTTAAAATTCACAGGGCCCCAGCCTTGAGGGCTGAGCGAGAAGCTGTGAAAGTGTAATCAAAGGGCAACCTTAAGAGTTTAAAAATAGAAGAGAGGGAGAAAAAAAATTTAAAACCCATATTATTACATGTTAAAGCATGATGATTCATCTGGCAAAGCCCTGTTTGGGAGAACGCAGGATTGGTGTGCGCTCAGCAGGGACAAGCGTTTGGGCTCCAGGCCCCCGCTGGCCTCCTTCCTGGAATAAAAACCATCTTCCCTGGCAGCACTGAAGCAATGGGGGCCCTGTTTGAGGCAAACAGCTCTTGCTGCCTGACAGCACACCTTGCCTTGCCCCGGGCTGGCCAGACCTTGCAGCTCCCCATCTCCCACCTTCACTGGCAAATTCAGCCTCTGGCCTTGTGGTCGCTGCTCCCAGAAAAGCTCTGTCTTTATTTTGCACTCAAAACACCACTTCCATCAGCCCAGCCAGCCTTGGTGTGGACATCCATCCACCCATCCATCCATCCATCCATCCATCCATCCATCCATCCATCCCTCCATCATCTCAACCACTAGCAGGACACAAAGAAAAGTCTAACATCGACCACACATGGTTCAATCCATACCTGGAGAAGCTCATTCCCAGTTCCCCATGGTTATTATCTTTAGCGCCCCTGAAATGAGCTGCATGTGCTCATGACACACGTCCCCACAGCGCAGGGTGCAGACGCAGCACACCATCCCCGCCATATGGGCACCCCCCAGCAGTAAGCTTGGCTCGGCAGGCCGATGTACGGCAGAGAAAAGCATAAAGAAAGAAAGCCAGAAATTTCTCGAACAGCCATTAGCCAGGATCTCATTTAACTTCAGCAGCACCCAGCACCCCAACTCCACAAACTCTTCTTTCCCGTGGCATGCCCAGTCCATGCCTGACGCGTGGCTCTCCCCGGAGCGCAGCGTTCCCCCTGTCGCCATCCCAGCAAGCATTCCAAAGCCTGCGGTCTCTGCTGGTTTATGTCTGTGCCGCTGTCCTCACGGGCTCTCCTGTGTGGCGTTGCAGGGCGGGGCTGTCCCGGAGGATCGCGGCGGGGTGAGAGAATGAAGAAGCCGGCCGGGCAGCAGCAGGATGGGGCGGCAGGACCTCCCTCGCTCTGACGGGCCCCCGCCGATGCTGCCCTGGCCGCTGGCCCTGCTGGCCCTGAGCGCATGCTGCCGCTGGGGAGTGGCCGCCGGGGCGGGCAGCTCGGGGCCCCAGGGCCATGCCGCCCCCGCCACCCCCTCCTCTTCCTCCTCATCCTCCTCTCCCTCTGCCCGGCCACCCCTCGACTGGCTCCTCACCGACCGGGGACCCTTCTACCGAGCTCAGGAGTACGTGGACTTCATGGAGCGCTACCGGCAGGGTTTCACCACCAGGTACAGGATCTACAGGTGAGAGGCCGTAGGCAGCCCGAGAGGGGGCTGCGGGCTGGGGGGCTGCAGGGGGCTTGGCCAAGTGGAGACAGACCCTCTAATCCACACGAGCAGAGCCCCACGCACGGGAGGAGGCTGCCCACCAGGACAGACAGCAGGCAGATGGATGTGAGCTGCTGTTTTTCCAGGGAATATAAAAGCAGCCACCCCCAGGATTCTCATGGTGTGGCCAGGCTGGGCTCCAGGCAGGATTTGCCCTAAGCTGTTTGGGATTTGGTGTACAGGTTCAGACGGAATCAGCCCTTACGGTAGGAGGCCCAGAGCCCACTGGGCTGGATGGGTCTCATGCGTTCTTCAGTCCCTTTGGACATCCTCCACCTACTGATCTCCTGCCCCGAGGTGGAAACTGGGGACAGCAGAAGGGGCAGTGTGCATGCAGTGTCCACCTTCCAGCCCCTTTGGACAAAGACGCTCTTTTGTCCTTTTGCCGTGCACAAAGACATCTCTCTGCCAAATTACTGAACCTGCCTAGACTGGCAGTCGTCTGGGGTTGGGATGCTGCTGGGACTCCAGAAGAGCCACACCCTGGCACATCCCCAGTGCCATCAGCCCATGGACTGCTGCAGTGGGGTGCTATATGCATAGGGGCCAAGGCTGGAGGGGCTTTCTTGCCAGCAGAGAACCAGGTCTGGCAGCAGTGGGCTCCACTGATCACAGTAAATGGCCACCCCATGACAGCCTCCGTGGGAAACCCACTCCACAGCCTCCTGAACCTAACTGGGGCTGTCGTCTCTGCCTAATGAGCCCTTTTCCCTTCCGCTCCCCACCGCTGCTGAGCCCTGGGGGTTTCCAGCAGCGGAGTAAAGCCTGGCCACTGCCTCCTGGGAACACGACGTGGGTGCCGGGATCGCAGCCTTGTTATGCAGCCCGGCACCCCAGAGAGCTCCTCTCCTCCTTCCTGTGTGCTGACGTTGCCATGCCGAGGGACCTGCATCCTCCAGGGATGCTGCTGGTGACGGTGGTGGGACAGGAAGGAGCAGCTGGAGGGACAGCAGCTGGCTCACAGCTCCCCAGAGGCAGAGAAGCTGCTATCAGCCTTCGGGGCTTGCTTTGCCTGTGGGATGGGAGGGGGAAGTGGCACCCCAGCCCTGAGGGAGTGTGTGTGCAAGGGGAGAGGCAGCATCCACCCTGCCTCATCCCCGGCTCTGCTACTGGCCCCTGCATCCCATCTTCTGGGCCCAAAAATCATGATGGGAGGCAACCTGTCATCTGCCAAGCCCAGCAGCTGCTTTGCACCCATCCACTCCCCCCTCCTCCTCCCTCTGCCTCTTTTCCTGTCCAGCCCGAGTTAAACTGTCTGAAAGCCACCGCCTGGTTTTAATTAGAGCAAAATGCCAAAGATTAGGCTGAAATTTACTGCCGCTTGTTTACAGGGCCATGGGGTTTTGGAGGCAGTGACAGGCTGGGGGGCTGCTCCCTGGGGCTGGCCAAGGCCAGGGGGGCATATCCACAGCATCTGGGGCTCTGAGGGGCCCCACCACCAACCCCACCACATCCCAACACCTCCAGCTTCCCACAAAGTGCTGCTGATACTTAAAACCATGATATCCCCAGATGCTGTTTTTTCACCTAGATCCGTAGGCATGGGGCTGCAGGAGGGATGAGATCCACTCAGCCCAGAGGGCTGGAAAAGGGTCTCGCCCTGCCCTGGGCTGTGATTAATGCCTGCCGGAGGTGCTGGATTAATCAATATCAGGCATCTTCGCTGCTTGTAGCTCTTTATCACCATCAATGGCTTAGGGAGGGACAGTGCTTTTGTCCTGGCTGGATCCATAGCTGGCAAGCAAGTGCAGCAGGTCCTTCACTTCCGATGGGGACGTCGGGATGATTCTAACCGGAGTTTTCCACCTGTCCTGAGCTGAAAATGGGGGACAGAAGGAAGGAGAGCATGCACGTGGCGTGGCCAGACCCACTTCACAGCCTCTCCCCACTGCTGCTCTCCTCCCACAGAGAGTTTGCTCGTTGGAAGGTGAATAATTTGGCCTTGGAGAGGAAAGACTTCTTCAGCCTACCACTTCCCCTGGCCCCCGAATTCATCCGCAACATCCGGCTGCTGGGACGCCGGCCCAGCCCCCAGCAGATCACCGACAGCCTCATCAAAAAGTATGGGACACACTTCTTGCTGGCCGCCACGCTGGGAGGTGAGTGCTGGGGGGGCTCGGTGCTGCTCACCCCCTCGCACAAGGACTGTGCAGAGGAGGGAGAGTGGGAAAAGAAGCACTGAGGGAGAAATATGGCCAAGAAAGGGAACGGTGGGAGCCCAGCAGCCTTCCAAAAGCATTGCGTGTCCCCCCAGGAGAGGAGTCCCTGACCATTTTTGTGGACAAGCGCAAGTTGAGCCGCAGGGCAGAGCCCGCCGGGGGGACTGGGAACAGCTCGGGGGTCTCGCTGGAGACCCTGCACCAGCTGGCAGCCTCCTACTTCATCGACAGGGACAGCACCCTGCGCCGGCTGCACCACATCCAGATCGCCACGGCCGCCATCAAGGTAGGCGAGGGCACGAGGGAGGGGACAGAGCCGGGACACAGCAGCCCCGGGACACAGCGGTGGCCCCTCACAGCTGGCCGGACCTAAACAGCATCAGCTAGAGAGGGGAGAGCAGGCAAAGCTAACACTTCCCATTATTTATGGGAAATTGGGCAGGCTAATAAAGGCACATTTTTAGGCTGCCGCCTGTCAGCAAGCCAATTAGCAGATAATTAGTTCTCCGAACATCACCCTGCTATGAGGAGTGGGGCACAGCCAGCCTGGTCAGGGGTTATCTGCAGCACTCTCAGCGGGGCAGCACACCCTGTGTCCCTGACCACCCGCGTGTCCCCCCCTAGGTGACAGAAACACGGACAGGGCCACTCGGCTGCAGCAACTACGACAACCTGGACTCGGTGAGCTCCGTCCTGGTGCAGAGCCCGGAGAACAAAGTGCAGCTCCAAGGTAGGGCTGGGCTGGGGGGGATGTGGGGGCACACAAGTGCTACCATGGGATGCTTGTGGGTGCACAGGGGGCTGCAGGGGAGGATGCTGGCACGAGATGCTGCTTCTAATTTCAGGGCTGGGGAGGAGAGGGGATGAAAATAATGAATGCTGGGCAGGATGAGGTTGTTGCTTGTCTGCCAAGAGGAGCCAAGATCGATGCAGAGCCCAGACAAGCGGCTCCACAGCAAATTGATATGATAATCATGCGAGGGTGGGAGCCCGGGGAGGGGGGAGGCTTGTGCCCTCCTCGCCCGGGCAATGTTGGAGGGGCTCTGTGCGGGCCCTGACGCCCCCGGGGCTGCTCCCACTCGCAGGGCTGCAGACAGTGCTCCCCTCCTACCTGCGGGAGAGGTTCGTGGCGGCCGCCCTGAGCTACATCGCATGCGGCTCTGCCGGGGAGCTGGTGTGCCGCCGGAGCGACTGCCGCTGCCAGTGCCAGCCTGCCTTCCCCCGCTGCAACTGCCCTGAGGCCGACATCCAGGCGCTGGAGAGCAGCCTGGCCCAGCTTGGGCGAGCCTGGGAGAGCCACCACAGCCAGTTCGAGGAGTCAGGTGAGGCTGGCGAGACCCCAACAAGCATCTCCTTCCCCGTGCAAGCAGCCCAGGCTGGGCGTTGGGTCTGCAGCGTGGTCTTCTCACTAGGAAGACCTCGGAGCTTGGGTGGAGGGAGATTGCTTTCAACTGTACCTTCACTGCTTGCTCTCCTGGATCCACTGACACCCTCTCCTTCTCCCCACAGAGGAGTTTCAGGCCCTGGTGAAGAGACTTCCCACAGACCGTTTCCTGAACAGGACAGCCATCTCCCACTTCTGGGCCATGGATCTGGATGTCCAGCATCGCTACCAACAGCTGGGCACCAGCCTGAAGCTGCTCTCCCGGAAAACCTACCGACTCATCCGGCGGCTCTTCAACCTCAGCAAACGCTGCCACCGGCAACCTCGCTTCAAGCTGCCGAAGGAGAGGTAGGCTGCCGTGGCATGCCTTGTTGGGGATGCTGCCCCGTGCCCCAGGGGGGTTCAGACCCGGGGCCTACCTCCCTGTGGCTGGGACTGGAGAAGCTCCCACCTAGGAGGGATACCTGGGGGTGAGCAGGCAGCAGGAGTGGCTGTGCCAGCTTGGAACGTGGCCCTGAGAGATCAGGTCCAAACCTGAAGGTGAAAAATAGGGCTTGGTTCATGGGGGGAGGGCACCAGCAGAGTGGAAAACAAACACAAGGTGGGCAGCTCTTCCATCCCGAGGAAAAGTCAGTCACTTCCCAAAAGATGCCATCTAAGCCTCTCTCCTCCTGTGCCTCCTGTGCACCAGGTCCCTCCCTTACTGGTGGAGCCGCGCACAGTCGCTCCTGTACTGCAGCGAGACCACCGTGCCTGGGACCTTCCTGGAAGAAAGCCACAGCTGCACCTGTCCCTCCGAGCAGCCCTCCTGCCAGGGGTCCATACCGTGTGCCTTGGGCGAGGGGCCAGCCTGCGCCAGCTGCGCCGAGGACAACAGCACCCGCTGCGGGATCTGCAACCACGGCTACGTGCTCACGCAGGGCTTCTGCCGCCCCGAGGTGGCCGACTCGCTGGAGCACTACCTGGGGCTGGAGACAGACCTGCAGGACTTGGAGCTCAAGTACCTGCTGCAGAAACGGGACAGCCGCATTGAGGTGCACTCCATCTTCATCAGCAATGACATGCGCCTGGGGAGCTGGTTCGACCCCTCCTGGAGGAAGCGCATGCTCTTGACCCTGAAGAGCAACAAGTACAAGCCCGGGCTGGTTCACGTCATGTTGGCCCTCTCGCTGCAGATCTGCCTCACCAAGAACAGCACCCTGGAGCCCGTCATGGCCATCTATGTCAACCCCTTTGGGGGAAGCCACTCGGAGAGCTGGTTCATGCCCGTCAACGAGGGCAGCTTCCCAGACTGGGAAAGGACTACCGTAGATGCCTCTGCCCAGTGCCAAAACTGGACGATCACTTTGGGCAACAAGTGGAAGACCTTCTTTGAAACGGTCCACGTCTACTTGCGGAGCCGCATCAAGTCTCTGGATGACAGCTCCAATGAGACAATCTACTATGAACCCTTGGAGATGTCAGATCCTTCCAAGAACCTGGGGTACATGAAAATCAACAGCTTGCAAGTCTTCGGCTACAGCCTGCCCTTTGAGCCGGATGCTATCCGTGACCTGATCCTCCAGCTGGACTACCCCTACACCCAGGGCTCCCAGGACTCAGCCATGCTCCAGCTGCTGGAGATCAGGGACCGGGTGAACAGGCTGTCACCCCCTGGCAAAATCCGCCTTGACCTCTTCACTTGCTTGCTCCGGCACCGGCTCAAGCTGGCCAACAACGAGGTGGCGAGGATCCAGTCCTCGCTGAGAGCCTTCAATGCCAAGCTGCCCAACGCGCTGGAGCAAGAGACAGGCAAGCTGTGCAGCTAACGGCTGGGAGCGCTCAGACCTCGGCGCCAGGGGGCTGGGAGGAAGGACTTCCTGGGGAGGAGAGGGAAATATCCACCCTAACAATTTAAATCAAGGCCTTACCTTAGTGCCAACCGCGTGCTTCCATGCTACACCCAGCGACTGGCCAAAGAGACACAGGGCTCGAGCGGATGGAGGACGCCAGTGGGACTGAGGAGGAGGGATGGCTCATGCAGTGCAGACTGGCTCCGAGTGCAGGGACAATGCTGCCGTGGCCACAACGGAGGTGGCTGGGAAGGTGTGCTGATGGGCCAGGGGGATGTCGCTTGGCCAGAGGCAGCTGCTGGTCCCACAAGAGCAGATGCCCAACCCACCGTGAGGATCCCCCAGTGGCGACCTCCTCACCACCCCAACTTTTGTAGTCTTTTTAAGAGGTTTCTACTGGCACGTTTGCCTTTGCATCCCCCATGATCCATCCTGCAACCAGACCCTCGCACACGGTGCTGGTGGGGGTCCACAGCGCAGGCCCCCAGGACCTGGCAGATCTCCCCTGGGGCCTCTCCACAAGCACCTTGGTCTGCTGTGGTGCCAAGGCATCGTCACCCCTTGCCTGGGAAGGACCTGGCACCTGCACTGGGGACGCTGCCATCACAGACACTGGCGGAGACCTCTGGGCCACAATTCCCTACGAAACAAAAAACAACAAAAAAAAAACCTAATGCAAAAGAAAGAAAAAGGAAAAAAAAAGTTTTATTTATGTATTTATTTATTTGGTTTGTTTGGGATGGGTTTTTTTAAGCCTATTTATTTGGGGAGTGTCATTTCTTGTCAGTGGCTCCAGCCAAGAGACATCTTAGTAAAATGTATCTGTTTAATATATTTTTTAAAAAATGCCTTTTTTGAGCAAAAGAGCAACCAAAACCAACTGAGATTAAAAAAAAAAAAAAAAAAAAANNNAAAAAAGAAAAAAAAGAACAGAACAGTTACTGTCATCCCTAGCCCTGGCTTTTCCTGTGCTGTGTGGCTCCCCTCCCTCCCTTCTTCCTGGTGCTGCTGCTGCTGCTGCCGCCGTGCTTGATGCCTGACTGGAATATCAAGCAGTGAAGCTGCCCAGCTGTCAGATGGGAATGCCGGGTACCCAGACAAGCAGAGCTCACCGCTCCGGTGCCTGCCCTCATTCCTTGGCCAAGGATGAGCCAGAGAGAGGAAGGAGCCGACCCTCCGACTGCAATATCCCCAAGGCAGGGCATGCGGACAGAGGGGATGGTGCAGGGAAAAGGAGAGTGGTGGGAAAAGTGTATCAGTGTGCAGATCTGAGCCCGCTTCCTAATCCTCCACAGCTGGCAAAACTTGCCTGCTTGGATGCTGCAAGAGCAGTGGAAACCCGAACTCATCCATCCTGCTTCTGTTACCCACCTCTCCTCCATCCTCAGGCTGGGCAGATAAAGAGATAAGCATGAGGAAAATAACACCAGGAGAGATAAAGAGACAGACAAGAGGAAAATAAAACTGGGATAGATAAACCACACTTGCTATTTATATTCCTATCAATCCATCAGGCTGGCTATTGTGGTTATAGCAGCCCTCAATCTGTCACCTGGACTTCTATTTTCCACACATCTGTCTTCCTTTGCCCACCTCTCCTCTCTTTCTCCCAGTGCTAAAGGGAGAAAAAATTAGGCAATTAAACACACCAGGAGGAAATGAGAAGTCAAAGCCATGCTCTGGGCTCCCCAGGGGAATCCAGCAGACATCAGCCCGGGGATGGGGGAGGGTGTAGGCAGGAAGGCCAGCAGTGCTCCTGAGCAGGCAGGGCTGCTGGGAGGATTCCCAGCTGGTGAAATTATTTTGGCTTCTGCTGTACATCTTCCATCTCATCCCTTTTTGGTTGTCCAGAGAAGCTGTGGCTGCCCCATCCCTGGGAATGTTCAAGGTTGGATGGGGCTTGGAGCAACCTGGTTTAGTGGAAGGTGTCCCTGCCCATGGAAGCTTAGAACAAGAGCTTTAAGGTCTCTTCTAACCCAAACCCTCCCAGAGCTCTCACCATCATCATGTGGGCCATGTGTCAGGCTAACATTCCTCGACTCCATCCCATCTCCTCCAGACAGAGCATTTCCTACCGTGTTTTTCAGTGCCCTGAACCAGTCCCACCTGAACATGAATGCAAGAGCTGTTGGGATAACTGGCAGCATCTCAAGGAGCATCTCTCCAAGGCATGGTGGGGCAGCTTCCACCCATCAAGGGATGGACTCCGGACTTCTCTGGCTTCATGTAGGCTCCAGATGGAGGCAGGTGATGCCCTAACAGTCCCGTGTGTGAGGACAGAGGTGGATGAAGGCCATTTACTTTTAATTTGATTCAAAAAATGAAAAGAGGGGAGAAGGGGGACGCAGGCAGCTGGAGGGATGCCTCATTAACTCTTTGCATCCTCAGCAGTTGCCTCTGTGGCTGAACTCTCTCCACAGCCCCCAGAAAGATCCATCATCTATTGCCCAAAAGCACCAAGTCTGGCCCCAATTGCCAATCCCCATTAGGAATGAGGCTGTGCATGGCATTCCAAGGCTGGCAGCTGGCACAGCACTGTCTCAGCAAAGCATCCCATTGGGAGGCACAGGGATGGGCAGACAAGGCCTTGGTCATCCACCCCCAACACCACAGGGCTGCACCCCCTCCTTAACCCAGTGGAGGAAAAGATTGAGTTGGTTGCTTGAATTTGGCTGCTAAATTGCTGTATTTCGGGAGAGAACCGCTTCCACCTTTTGTTTGGGGGGTGTGTGAGTTAAAGGAAGAGCAGCAGCAGCAAGCTGCGTGCTGTGGGAGAGGCCCGCCAGGCTGCATGGGAATCTCAGGTGGAAGCAGCCAGTCCTCCCATCCCTGTTCAGCAATTAAGGCACTCAATGGAGGTGATTAAGAGGATGAGGTTGATAACTGGAGGTCAGCATTTGATTGCCCTGCAGTGCTTTCCCCTGCACAGAACAGTGCTGATGGCAGCGGGGCTGGCTGGAGAGCTGCTGCACAGCACCAGCAGGATTGGCCTCAGGACAGAAACAGCCACTGTGCCACCCTGAACCAGGAATTCAGCATCAGACCCATTAGGTTTTTAAAACTGGTGTGTTTGGGGTTGTCCTTTCCTGGGCTCTGTGTTCATATGAGATTCTCTGCAGTATGAAAGCCAAAAATGGCCTTTAAATAACGAGCTGAGCTCCTCACGTGCTTGACTGCAGACACTCTGGTTCCCTCCAAACACGTTTGTTTGGCAGCTCTGCCAGGGAAAAGGAGGCCAGGGAAAAGCCAGGATGTTTCACCCCCAGCCTGGGCAGCAGGATGGGGTTATCTGCACAGCTCTCCCAGGGCACAGAGAGCTCACAGCCCTCAGGCTGGGGCTGGTCCTACCCCCATCCCGTGCCCTGAGACAGCCAGTGGTGGGCCATGGTGGGCAACACCTTAGAAACAGCTCACAGCTGCACGTGTGGAACCTGCACCCTTTCCCCCTCCTGCCTCCAGCCCTGTGTGCCATGAGGTGGTGCCCTCAGTCTCCTGGCCAAGGGCATCTCCTCATGAGGCTGGGCCCAAACAGCAAGGACAGTGTTTCCATGAAGAGCCAGGATGGAGAGAGGTGTGGGGCTGTCTGCATCCGTGCTCCAGCCTGCCTCAGTTTACCCCGTGTCGCTCCCAGGTGATGCTGTGCCAGCCTGGGAGAAGAAGATGGATGCACAGGAATTAAAACATCCCAGGGGAGGAGGGAGGGCTGGGAAGGCTGCAGGTAACACACTTGCCTGGCAGAAATGCTTTTGCTTTGCATGCGAGCAGCATGCTGGTGCAGATGTTGCTTTTAATCCATCCCCATGGTCTCCGAGTTCAGGCTGCAGGATGGGCAAGAAGTGGGAATCAGAGGTTTGGCTTGGCAGAAAGCTTCACGCTGAGCATTTTGCCCAGGGCTCCTCCGGCTCCGTTAGCCACGCAGAACCACCAGGCAGCTGCCAACAGATCTGCTCCGTGTTTGACAGTGTTTCTGGGGGAGGCAGGAGGTGCCAAGCTGCCTGTGGCACTCTGCCCCAGCACAGGGCTGCTCTGGCTCCTTCCTTAGAACTCAGTTTCACCGTGGGCACCAGAGATGCTCCTGGGCACACGGGGGATCACCTCTCGCTCTCCCAACAAACCCAGCAGATGGTGGGATGTGATGCCCAGGAAATTGGCATCCCTGAGTCGGGCAGTGCTGTGGCCTAGAGCTGCTCTGCCAACACAAGCCCGTGGAAACTTGTCATCGTTCTCTTCACACGCCAGGCTTTGCCACCCCCTTGCTTCCCTGCCTCACCAAAGCCCAGTGACATCTGCATAGCCAAGAGGCAACCCAAAACCTCACCAGCTCTTTTTTAGCCTCATCTTTTTGTTTTTCCTCCCCCTTCTTCTGACAAGCTCAGAAGTGCAGTCAAGGTGGCAAATTAGCACCAGAGCCTTGTTAATTGGCAGGCAGGAGCCTTCTCCTGCTGTTTGGGCTGTCATCAGCTGCTTCAGCACATTTTCAGCTTCTCTCTCGGTCTATTTTCTCCCTTCGCTGATGGTGGGCTGTGTTTTTCCTCTCTGCCATCTCTTTCAAAGCAATTGAGGACTCTCATCCCCCCATGCCATGCTCCCTGGTGTTTTCTCTCTGGAGAGGATTTACAGGGCCTGTGGTAAATGGCCACTTCTTAAGGAGCATGAGGGGAAAATTAGCAACCTCTTGAAATGGTGGTGACCTCAACTTCTTCCTCCCTCTTCCTCCTCCTTAGCCTCCTGCCACACTCTCTGAAGGAGGCAGGAGAATGAGCACTTTAGAGGCAGGAGGGAGGTTTCTTCAAGCCCAGGCGTGCAGGAGATGTCCCCGCCACCATCCTGTGTCCCCACTAGGAGATCAGTGAGGATCTGGCACAAGTCAAGCTGGTGGGGAGCTCAGGAAGCCCAGTCCCAGTTCCTCAGCTCCCTTCTTCCCTCCCCACCAACCCCTCCTTCAGCAAAGATGGAAAAGCATAACCTCATCCACCCAACCCCACTGCCTGCACCAGCCCTTGGCCTCCTTTGAGTGCCCTCAGCTGCTCTCAGCTCTTAAGGAGAACTTGGAGACCTCTTTAGACGCCATCAAATAAAATCTCTTCACAGCACCCCATTCTGCAAGCGGAAAAATTTGCAGAGGACCAGGGATGACGACGGCAAATTGCTTTCTCCTCGCTGAGCTCAGGGCTGGGAGCTGCTGCTGCCAGCAGTGATACCCCATCCGTTAAATACGGGTGCCCTGCCCTGGGGTGTCACCAGCATGGTGTAAATCAGCCGTGCTGGAGCCAGGGACACAGCTATCCACAGCCAGGAGCCCGGCTGGAGGATTTACCTCATCCGCTGAACCCTGGCCCCGCTCCTGGGAGACAGCTCCCCTGGGACCCTGAACGCTCAGAGCTGCCCCAAGGACAGTGCTCCCACGGGAGCTCTGGGCTGTGCTGTGCCACATCTCTGGGCTCTGGATCAAGGGTGGAGATGGTCGAATTTTGGTGGGAGGATGGGATGAAGTTTGGAGGGATTTTCCTATAGGGCAAAGCTCTGCAGAATAAAATCCCAGACAAATCTCCAAGGCAGACCTTTTGCTCCTGCTGCATAAGCCAGGAGCGGAGACTGCATGGAAAGACAGGAGAAAAATCAGTCAAATTATTTTTAAAAGTGCTCTCCCAGCCTACAGGCATCCTCTTCTCTGTACACAAACTCTCCTGGGATATGCAAACCCTCCCAGCCCATCTGCCTCAAAATCAGCAGTGGTTGCTACACCAGTTACCACCTTCCAGCTTTTTCCTTAACGTGATTCCCTGCGATGGTTCCTCACCCTTTCCTTGCCCCTGGTGGTATCGATCCACTCAGGAAGATGGGAATTGAAGGAAATAAAGGGTCTCAGGGGCCTATTTCTCCATCTCTAGCCCATTTTATTGCTGGGAGAGCCCACGCCACCAAGGATTTATCTCTCACCTTGTTTTCCCAAACTAGTTTCTGTGGTTGTTTCACCAACATAACAGTAAAAAAATGTGGCACATAAACCACACCAAATAGTGTCCAGGGATGTGAAATCCTATAAAGCCCAGGAGGCTGCTGGGAGAAGAGTGTTGTTTGGATTGGGCCTGCTCCATTCAAGCCATCTCCTCCCTGGCTGTAAATCAGGGGGCTCCCCCAAAGCCCACAAAGCTCCGTTAAAAAGAGATTCCTTCTCTCCTGAGCCTTGGAAGTGGTGTTGGGACCAACACTCTCAGAAAGGCTCCTGGGGGAACAGAATCAGTGATTACCCAAATTAGTTTCTAATAGCTTTTATCTCCTAATTTCTACTTTGTCAAGTGCTAAAATCCATTAATAATCAAGAGACCATGTGGAAAAACATTTAACATCCCAGCTGCCAAGAGCTCGCACCCTGTCACACTCCACCACAGTTACAGAAGAGGAGGAAAAAAATAAAGTATTGTTTTTTAATCTCAAATCCAGCTCTCCATTTAAACCGTCTCCTGCTTCCGCGGATGAGCAGGATGATGGGACAAATGTGTGTATGGAGCACTAGGTCCTGCACCTCCTACTTTGCTCCCCCCTCCTGCCCTTGCTGGACAAAGGTTCCCCACGTGCCTCATCCCTGTGTTGGTTCCTTCCTAGAGGGACCCAGAGGTTGGTGGCCGAGGTTTGATCCAGCCTGTACCTGGTGCTGCCCATCCAAATGAAGGCAGGATGCTGCCCTCCATGGGATGGGCACGTCCACACAGTCCTCCAAGGGCTGAGGTTGGGGTGGACCATTTCCACTCCAGGGCTAGTCCCTTCCACTCTCCAAAGGCTCTGCCAAAATACTGCAGCCCTTCATTCCCCCCACCTTTCAAGTCTCTCAGCTTTATTCATTCCTTATCCTGGCCTTGCAGAGCCAACCTCAGCCCTCCAGCCACGGCTCTCCCTTCTCAGGTGGAAGTCCACCCCACGGCTCTCCCTGCTCAGGTGGAAATCCAGCCCACAGCTCTCCCTGCTCAGGTGGAAATCCACCCCACGGCTCTCCCTTCTCAGGTGGAAATCCACCCCACGGCTCTCCCTTCTCAGGTGGAAATCCACCCCACGGCTCTCCCTGCTCAGGTGGAAGTCCACCCCACAGCTCTCCTTGCTCAGGTGGAAGTCCACCCCTGCCTTGCTTCAGTTTGCATCATCACCCCTCTCCTAATCACCTGTTTGAACAGTTTAATGGGCTTCTAATAAAATATTGCATTTCTGAAGCTTCCCATGATGGAATGATTCCCCCCGGCATCCCCCGAGGGATGCACACAACTGCTGCATCGCCTGTGGCCTTCCCTCTGTGTCTGGGCTGCTTCCCCAGCAGCAGCAGCCTGGAAGGAGGAGGGAAATACAGCCCTGCATCCAACCCAGAGGTTGTTGCCTGAGCAACGGCATAGGTGGGCACAGGGATCCAGGAGGCACAGCCAGAGGTGAGCTTCGGACATGACTGCCAGAGGGTTCCAGGCACACTGTGGGAAAAAAGTGGGAGCAAGGAAGCAATTGGGATGTAGCTGCATGAATTGATGGCTGTGAGACCTGCTGGGAGCAGGGAGGATAGGGGAGGCATGGGAAGGCTGAGCAGGGTCAATGCCTGCAGCATCCTGAATCCCAGCGCTGTGGCTATGGGGTGATGTTGGGGGGCACAATCCCATTATCAGGGTGGATGTGGACAACCTGGTTTAAAGAGCATTGTCCAACGCCCCCCAGCCTTACCACATTTCCACTTCCTCTCTTGCTGAGAGGATGGTGACCTGAAGGAGATTGAGATGCTTTTCTTTGCAGCTTAACCATTGCTCAGAGGCAGAATCGGGAGTGATTGACCCAGTACTGCAAACCCAGTATCACCACAGGACCAGTGAGTCCTCATTTCCACCTGACTGAGCATCCATTGGCCTGCCCAAGCCCTGATGGGCACATGCAGACCCTGTCCTGAGCCCTGTGCCTCAAACAGCCTGGGTTCAGGTGCTGGCCTCACAGAGGTGAGCACGTTGCAGAGGCACAGTGACCACCTTGGGGCTGGACCCCTGCCAGCCAGGGTGTGGCCTTTGTTGAGACATCAGTCCCTTAGTGACCCTGCTGGTAGAGGCTGGCACTTCACTGCCACCACGCACGTTCATCCCCCTGCTTCCTCCTCCGGCTCTCAGCAAGGCTCGGCGCCGGGTTATGGATTTATTTGTGTTTTGCTGTTGGCTCACAGATCATTAAAGAGCCGCTGTGATGTTGGCTCAGGAGCTGCGGGCTCCGGGCGCTCCCGAGCCACCCGCTGACAGCCACATGGACTTAATGGACGTGGGCTCCACCATGGAAATCCCCCTGGGGCATCCCTAGGGACAGACAACATTACCCAGGAGCAAAGCCCTGCACAGGCTTCCTTACAAAGTGGTAGAATCCACGTCATGGATCACAAGGTGATGGGACCCCGATGCTTTCCAGGGTTTTGCCCCTGACCGAGAGAGATTCAGTTGCTGGGGGTGGGGTGTAGTAAGGTCACAAACTGAAATATATCCAGACACATACAGTACATAAAACTACAGTCTGTTTCCCCTCTAATTGGTAATAAATGTAAATGTTTAGTTATGCCTGGCTTGGGAGCTATGAAAAGCACATCTGGCTGGCTGGTTTTCCTGCCTGCCATCTGTAGCCGAAAGGAAAGGCGAGAGGTGCATGTGTGAGCACCTGAGGAAAGCGGCAGCAGCAGAGAAGGAGTGGGAGCAGGAGAGAGGAAGAGGAGGAGGATTTCTGGAGTGGGGAAGGTTGGCACCAGAGGGTGGTTTCTGCCCAGAGCTTTTCCCTGCTCGGGGGCACTCCAGGTTTTGCATTTCTGTTCAGTCCTTGTTCCCCTCCCAGGCAATGCAGCCCACAAAGGGAAGGCCCATGGCTTCCAGAGCTGCTGACACAGTATTCCCTGGCTCTGGTGGTGGAAACAAAGACAGAAAGCCCCAGGAGATCTCCTCCTGGCCATTAATTACCATTAACCAGAAGCTGTGATCTGATCAAACCTTGAGCAGTGCCTTATGCATCCCTCTGTCCAACACAAAGACCTCTCAGCTGAAACAGTCAGACCGTGCTGGCAAGGAAGGGATGCTCTGTCCCCTCTGCTCCTGTCCCAGAGCTGTCCTCAGGACGGTAGCACTCAACCAGTTAAAGACTGGGAGGAAACCACTGACCCAAAGAAGCAAATACAGACTCTTTTCAGCTCCAAAAAACTTTTTCAATGCCAGGTCCCCGGGGCTGGGGAAGTTTGGAGAGCTGAAAAAGCTAATGAGTACAGAAAAACAGGTTTGGTACAGGATTAAGCACAGGGGGAGGCATAGATACCCCCTCCCCTCGGGCCTGGTTTCCTGCCCTCTCCCAGAACCTGCTCCAGCTTCACAGCAATGCCATCATCACCATTCCTTGCTGGATTCATACCTGCCCCATCCCAGCTGGAGTTCTGGGCACCCAGCAGCCTTCCTCCTCCTCCTCCTCTGCCCGCCTGGTTCACTCTTATTCTGGCAGCACCGCCTCTTACTTTGAAGCAGTCTTTTCTTGGAGAAGGAGCTTCGCTTCCCAGACCGTCCCCAAAGAGCCTTCGAGTACTCGCTCTCTCTTGTCCCTCCTCCTGCCTTGATCAAGGCTGAAGGCTGAAATCCAAGCACATTGATCAAAGAGGCTTCTTCGGGCGAGATTCACTGGCGAGGAAAAGCAACAGTTGTTGAGGAGCTGCTCCAAGGGGCTGGCAGTTCCTTGCCAGGAAGAGGATGGTAGCGGCGGGTAGGAGGTGAGAAGGACTTCACAGAACCCAGGGCAGCAAAACAAAGGGGTTTTCCCAGAGGCTGTAGAGTGTCACAGGAGAGAGGAGTGCTGCCTGCTCCCGAGATATTTGGGATTGAGCAGCGGGCAGACGTCCTACTGCTGAGCTCTCCTAGGGAAAGATGCAACTTTACATGTGACTGGGACGGAGATCAATAACGCCTGGGCACCGTGTGCCATATCCAAGGCCTTTTGCCCCCCTTTCCTAGGGGGCAGCCCTAAACTGGCTCCGACTCCACAAAGCCCCTTGAAGAGCAGTGGGCTGGCAGGCCAGACAGCAGCCCCTGGTCCAGTGCCGAGCCGTGGGGCTGGGTGCCAGGTGCTCATGCCAAGGTGAAAGCGGAGAGATCAGGCAGCCAGATGGCATCCTCCCACAAAAATAACCACCGGGACACAGAACAGCTCATCTGCCACTGAGGGCTGAAGCTGCCCGATGCAGCCGGTGGATGCCCTGAGGCGGTGTCCCAGGAGGGGAAAACCCTGTGTACCTCAACCAAACCCATCTACAGCAAAACACACAGCCTTCAAAACACAGACAGGCCCTTCTGAGAGCTCCCACCAGCCCCCAGGTACTGGGGACACCCACTTTGGTCACTGCTGCCAAGCTGGCAGACAGCTGGGGCCACACCACCTTGTTCCCTGGTGGGGTCAATCCCCACTAGCTCCAGCTCTCCGTGAATCCAGGTCTCCAAGGTCAGGCCATAAGCAGGTGCAGCTGCAGGAGATCTACACCACCCAGGAGGTCCATCCATCTGTGGGAAAGGGTCAGATGTGGCTGGTGCGGGAGGAAAGACCAGCAGCGACATTGGCACGCTGCTCCTGGCAGGCTCCAAGCTGCTGCAGCAGCTGTCTTTGAGCACTTTTCATCTAATTCAATGAAAATGAGATGTTCGAGTGAATGAAGATAATTTAATAATGAATAGCTCCAACTTATCGGAGAAGCTCTCCATCCCTGCCTGACAGTCGCTGCCTCTAAGTGCAGTTTAATAAGGGAATCACCATCACTCAGCCCTGTGGTAGCAAATCAACATTTTGCTGCTCGGGGAAAAGGCTCTGCACTTTCCTAAAGGGTGAAGCTATTTCTCAGGGAGCCTAAACTCTGCTGGGCTTTAAAAGGAAAAAGAGGGGGAAAAAAGGAAAAAGAGAAAAAAAAAAAAGGCAGAGGAAAATAATGAACCAGCAAAGCAGCCCATCTTCAGAGGCAAAATGTAATTAAAAATAAAAGCCAGCCTGAAGAAGGCTGTAAGTCATCACAAGCAGCAGCCAAGGCTGCGAGCGAAAGCGATGCTGGCAGAGCCTGAGTGGGGACGCAGGGGGTCCCGAGGCTGCACTGAGCCAGGGCAGCATCTCAGCAGGACATGTCAATCCATCAAGGTGCCGCTTTTTCCAGCCAGGACTAAGATGTCTCTGCTGCTTGCCATCCTCCCTGGCTGCCTCTGTGGCTGGGCCAGGGCATCACCCTCCAGCTGCTGCAGCCCAGCCACCCTGTGCCAGCTCTGGGGATACACTCCCAGCCCACAACTCTGCGGAGAAACGCTGCCAGTCATCTCCACCCCAAATCACTCCGTCTGTACAGCAAAACCAGAAAATGCCCACAGAACATTCTCAGTGGAGATGGATTGAGCTGGGATACATCCCTGCAATGATAACAAGGCTACACACAGATCTCAACAGCTGGGCAGGCAGCCTTGGGTTCCCATCCCTGCCCGACAGCAGGCAGCCCTCATCCATGCTGGGGAAATTCCACCAGTGAGTTATTTCCTCAAGGCACGGATCTGCATCCTACCCGGTATCGATCCAGGCAGCGAAGGCTGCATCCCGCCAGGCGCTGCCTGCTCCCGCACGGGCACAGGGAGGTGTTGAGGCGGGGGATGCCAGGCCCTGCGGATTCCTGCTGACACCTGCCAGCATTGAATGCTTAATTATTAATTGCATTTCCAGTAGCAATTGTTGCTCATGCCGATGAAGTTGGACTAGACATCACAAGCAATTAGCAGAACCCTCCGCTGGCGTTCGGCCGCTACCTGCTTAATGCTCTGCTCACGTCCTCCGCGGGCTACGGTGCAGGGAAGGAGGAACCATTTCCATCTCTGCTCGGAGCCCAGTCTGTGCATGGTGGGCACGGGCAGCCCTGCCATGGCGCTGGCATTGTCCCCTCCTGCGGCCGCGTGGAGGAGGACACGTGGGACATTGGCATCCGTGTGGCACCAATGGCCATCCCTTGGAGGCACCAGGGTCTCCTGCGCAAGCAAAGCCATGAGCAGGAGAGGTGGGGGATACGGCAGAGGAGCCAGCCCCAAAACAAGTCCCGAGCAGAGCGATCTCGGGGCCAACCTCACCTCTGCCACAGCTCAGGTGTTCAATCAAATTAATTTTTATCATAACCAAAGTGACTGGTCAGTGGAATCCAAGCAGGCTTTTCCTACTCATTGAGACCGTTTCATAGCTCAATTTTGGGAGCTTATTTTCCACTTCATTGAGTGCCATGTTAGTGCAAATGAATATATTCCTTGGTTGGTGTGATGGAAAATACAGCTGTAAATGCTTTCTGCTTCATTTGGGTAAAGAGCTCCAGATAGGACTAAGTATAAAGAGAATTTAAATGCTCAACTTCATTAAAAAAGTTGTTTCCCATTCTCTTTCTTCCTGAAAATACAGGGCTGCTAGCAGAGAGAGCAAAAGAAGGCTTTAAATTTACATCAGTGTCATGCTAACCCAGATCACTCCCCACTCGTGACTGATGGCAGATGTCTGCCAGCAGCTTTGTGCTCCGGAGGTTTGAGGGGTGGGAAGATGAAGGCAGAGGATGGGATGCCCGGTGCTGAAGCCCAGGGTCATGCCATGCCCATCTGTTTTCCTCTGTAACTACCTGTGATTCCTTTCAAGCAGTTGTAGAGAGCAACATAGTGCCCCATGAGCCTCCTTTCCTCCCAGGTAAACACACCCAGGTCCCTCAGCCACAAGGATTGTGCTCCAAACCCTTGTCCAGATCTGTTGCCATCCTCTGAACACATTCCAGCACCTCAATATCTTTCTTGTAGCAAGTGACCCAAAACTGAACACAGGATTTGAGGTGCCTCAGCAGTGCCAGGTACAGGAATGAAGTGCGACCACATCCCACAGCCATAAGCCTTCCTGGTTTGTCCTTCCTGGATCCCTCTCCAAGCTACCCAGCAGCCTAGCAGACTCTCCGTATCCCCTGAGGATCCTCCTGCTCCAGCTGGGACTAGCAAAGTCATTGAGAGCAATCCCACGTCATGCAAAATCTGAACCGATTTCTCTGCTGGGAGTAAAGGGCTGCTGCAGCCCAGGGAGATCACCTCAACAAGTCTTGGGAATCTTGAGCCTTCCAAATCCCATTGGGCCAGGATGCTGTACTCTGCTCTTACTCAATACCAGGAAAGTGAGGGGAGGCTTTCATCTCTGCTAAATCCAATTTTAACCCAGGAGGAAATGCATTCTAGGTTCACAGGGTTTACCCAGAAACAGGTCATCTCAGCAGGGCTGTGGCAGAGCGGGGTGGGATGAGTGATAGGCCGTGGGATTACAGCTGACTGCAGGATAAACAGGGTTCATTTAACTCACAAAATAACCACCTCTTGCAATTTTGCTAAATTACAAAATGCAACTTCTTACACCCGCCGCCCCCCCTCTCCCCCCCCAATATTTATGTGGAATTGGTGGGAATGAATTCCATGTAAAATTCATAGAAATAAATGAAGTTAATGCAACCTCCCATTTGAGTGGGGAAGCCAGGAGCAAAGTGACATCCATGGCTCTCTCACCTCTAACAAGCTGCTTCTGGTCAAATCAGAGTGACCCGGGTCCAACAACACCATGGATAGCAAGAAAGAGCCCTAACAGCCTCATGTCAAAGACTTCTATTTCTCTTCCTCTGAGCATGAAGTTCCTCACTCTGTTTTCCAGCAGAACTTAAGGCACTTTATGAAGGTATTAAATGGCACCATTTCAATCTCCAAGGCATGGGGACAGCCCCGATGTGCAAGGGCAGGACAGGGTACCTCCCACCCATCATCCAATCCCAGAGAGAGGCACTGATTCCCACGTGGCCTGGAGGGTCCCTGACCAGCCTGGCACCAGCACATTATCCAGCTGGAATCCCACCACCCACCATGCCACAACCTTCCCTTGCATCTACCACCACTTCAACCGCTGGCAGCAGGTGTGAACAATTACCACCCAAAATCTGGATGAAGGACAACGTGATATAATTATCACCTTAATGGCATTTCAAGACTATCACCACTGGCTGGAAGTAAAACTTCAGCTGAGCGAGTTTAATAAGCGTATCTAATGTAATATTTGCAGGGAAGGGCAGGCTGGCTTTAGGAAGGATTACGGTAGCTTTGCAGCTTTGCGTAGCTTTACATGGGATATTTCACATGCAACAGATAAAGCAGGATGAGCCCCTGATAGCTGCAAACCCCGATAGCAGCAGCAGCCTGTAATGCTCCCTCCCATCTCCTGTTAACTAGGAGATTACACACTCAGAGCCCGGGCGGCACTGGATCCCTGCTCTGGTTGCCTCCACAATAGTGGCAGCCAGCAGGGTCCCCACCCTCTTGGTCACGGCCAGACGCTGTATCACCTCCCAGGCAGACAGCTGAAATCTGCTGAAGGTACTGCATTGTTTTCCACAAGGTCCACCAGACCTGCAGATCCAGCCTCCTTGGAGGTGCTCTCCCATTTTTTCCCACTCTCTGGATGGGAACAAATCCCAGCAGGACCTGGGACTGGCTTCCCTGGGCTCACAGGAGCCCAGCTCTAGGTGCTCCCTGTGGTGTGGTGAGTCCATATGCCCTCTGCACTTGATGTCCTCTCCAGCGTGGGAGCCTTCGCCAGCTCTGACTCAATGGCTTGGACCCCCAAAAGCAACCAGGCACCCCAAACCTTGTGCTTCCCTCCAGGGTGAGTTACTGCCAGTGGGGAAGGAGGAAAATCACCAGGGATTTTCAGCTGGTCCTGCTGGTTCGTGCACCCCCAGGGACGGAAATCAAGCAACTGCACTTCGGGATCTATTGCACATGTCCAAGCCCCAAAACACCCAGCCACAGGGTGCCAGCAAGTGGGGGTTTTATCCAGGTTTAGGGACCCTCCTAAGCCTAACAGATATGCAAAATCATTCTTTATGAAGAATAAAAACCAGAAAAGAGCTTTGCAAGTCTCAAATTCCAGTGTGGTTATCCAAAGCAGAAGGTGCCTGTCAGCACCTGAGAGCCCAGACTGCCCTGGGGCCAGCCAGGCCTTAGGTAATGTCCTATATAAAGCTCCTGCCTCCACGTGCTGCCCCGGAGAGCTCCTCAGAAATGCTGCCTTGAGATGCATCAGGTTTTGCTCAGCTTTGAACCACCGGGTCACCTTGTTGTTAATTAATGCACCGCTAAAATTATGTTTGGGGGCTACTAAGGTTTATTGGGTAGAAAATTATTTCAAATACAGAGAGCAGGCAGTAAAGACTGGAAATATGTTTTCAAGTATAAAGCTAATTGCTACAGGGAATCCCTCTGGGATCCACTTGGAGCCCTTGCTTTTTTATTTCCTTCCTCTGTTAACGACCTGGCCAAGGTTTGTAGAACAGCAAATGCACAAGTGATTGCGGGTGGTGTGGTGCCCTGCACGCTGGCAGCCAGCACAGGGGGGATCCACAGTGTCCCCAGAGGGGTCCTCAGCCACGTTCCCTGTCACAGCACACCACCCGCAATCAGGGAATTGTTAAAGTTGGGAAAGACCTTTCAGACCATTGAATCCAACTGTTAACCCAGCACTGCCAAGCCCACCAAGTGCCCATCTACCCATTTTTTGAACACTTCCAAGAATGGTGATTCACCACATCGCTATTCTAATGTTCAATCACTCTTTCAGTGAAATTGTTATTTTTTTCCAATATCCTACCTAAACCTCCCCTGGAGCAACTTGAGGACGTCTCCTTTTGTCCTGTCACTTGTTGCCATGGTGGTGACCTTGCTGGATGCAGCTCTGCTCTCAGCCGTGGGGCTGCTTGTCATCCTTCTGTTCCCTGTTCAATGAGCCACGGGAGAAGCCCACCCCACCCTCCTGCTGACATGGGTGTTTCTGGAGAGGAGCCCAAAGAAACGGATCTGTTGCTCCCAGGAAAGCCTCGTGCAAGTCCCACAGCCTCACCAGTGTTGGCAACTGCACTTGAGGTCTCCATGGGCTGTCCAGAAGCAAGACTGTCCTGATGCAGCCTTGAAAGTGAGACTGGCTTAAGGCCAGAGCTGTGACCAAAGGACTCTGCTCTAACATCCCAGAGACCCCAAAGTGCCTATTTGTCTGAGAAAAGATGACCTGCCCTGAGGGTGGTATCCTGCAGGCCTACAGCCATCCCACTAGGAAGGAGTGAGTCCTCATTTCCAGGAAGGGTTTCCACTTCTCACAGGTGTATGGAAAGTGAAAATGAAGTAACTTCCCAGCCCGGGCTCAGCCACAACTGGATCAGGAACGGCCGAGAGGGGTTACCTTGCTGACCATCTCATGAGGGTGCTGAGGCAGGGGCTCCCAAATTCCAGGGCCAGGCCCCACTGCCCTGCCCTGGGCGGGGACACCACACGCTACTGCCCAGAGAAGCATTTGCACATGCTTAAGTGCTTTTCTGGACCACAGCCCAAGTTGACTGAGGGGGCTTGAGCGGCACAGATGGCATTTTTCTTCTTTCTTCTTGTTTTTTTTCCCCTGATGGTGCCCTCTGAGATGTAAGTAACTGCACAGTGGTGACCCAGACAGTTGCCTGACCTGGACACACACAGAACAGTTTTATCCATAAAACCATCTTGTTCCCCACTCAGTTTGGTGATGGGGGAGCACACTGATCTGCCCTCCTTGCTATATTCAGCCACTACTTTGCTCTATTGAATTTTGCTTCCTAGAAGAAGCATCTCTCCCTCTAACTGCTCCTTATTCCAGGGCCTCTGAGGCACGCAAGGTTCCAACACAAGCCTGGCATCAAGATCCTGCTCCCAGTCTGGGCTTGGAGAGTGTGGACAAGGGCCACCAAGGAATGTGAAGGTCTGCTCACCCATCACCTGGAGACTTCGATGGTCCAAGCCTGTCACAGCCACAAGCCAGACAAGGCAGGCTGGAATCACTCAGAAATTGGGATTTGCTGGTGCTCTCTCTTCCCCTAGGGCAGCCACTGTCCTGGGGAGACGACAGCAGCCAGCAGTGCTGCGGAGGAGACGCTCCATCTCCCACCAAGTTGGCCAGCACAGAGAAATGAAAATGGTGCCATGCTGCCCAAAACCACCCACTCTCTAGGATTTCCCCTTCCAGAAAATACCAACAGAAAAAACCCAATTCACAGCCAAAAACAATCTGCTTTTTAAAAAAAAACCAAAACATTTGTGGTGAAGGAGGCTGTGTCCAACAATCATGGCCAGGCTCTGGCTGTCATTCCTGACTCAATCCCTGCTATAACTGGAATACAAACCTGAGTAACTTCATCACCACTGAATTTTATTTCACTTCCTGCTCCCATGGCTGTGCCTCCTGCCTGGACCAAAGGCTTTTGAGGCAGGAACTGGCTCTCCCTAAGAGAATCTCCTATTGCTGGCATGGCCAGCCTCCACTTGGGTTGTCCTGTGCAGGGCCAGGAGCTGGACTCGATGATCCCTGTGGATCCCTTCCAACCCAGGATATTCTGTGATTCTGTGACTCTGTGGCAGGGATGCTTCTGTCATTAGCAGCCAAGTGAGGGACCACGTACACTTGAAAGCAAAGCACAGTTTCAAGACATCTTCATCTGCTGCAGCCTGTGTTAGGCAGCGCCGTGCCCAGCCAGCATCACCTCACCGTGCAATTAGCGTGGGGTCATAAACCTTTCCTTTAACCGTGCCCTGAGCGTGGAGCTGGTGCTGACAGGCTCCCCAAGACCACAGTTCAAACAGCTTGGTCTCTGCCTTGGCAGCAGGAGCACGTCAGCTCCCGTGCTACAGAAACAACGCGCTTTGAAATGCAGATCCTGCCCCGCTTTGTTCCCGCATCTTTGTAGGTGCCGGATTTACAACGCCCTCACATCTTGATCACTGGCCTTACACCAAGGCCCCCTGCATCGTCTGTGTGTGATGAGCTCTTGTTAGTGTTCAGGACCATGCAAACCCCAGGAGCCTTTTGCCTCCCCTGGCTGCTCTTGACTGATGCTCAGGCTGGGAGATGTGGTGGTGCAAAGCCTGGGGTCAGCAGCAGCTGGCCGGATCACAGGATGCTTTTCAAGTTCAAGTCCTTGGTTCAGAAAGCTGTGCAGAGGAGCAGCTGTTCACGTGTCTGTCCTGGTGCCATCGCAGGGGACATCACGAATGAGAGCGAATTACTGCTCACGCACCAGCAGCTGGAGATATCAGTCCCCCTCCGGGCATGGGCAATCCTTTCACCATGGGAAGCCGCATCCAGAGAGCTTCAGATGGAGATGGATTTGGGATCCCCACGATGCTGATCACCTCCCCCCAACGCAGGTGTCTGCCCCAGCCTGTCTCCCCTGTCCTCGACCAGCGAGCTCAGGCTGCCAAGGGGAATGTGGCTCGCAGTCTGCTGGCAGACGCCCCATCCTTTTTAATTACGTGCAGTCCAATTCCCATCACGGGGAGGCGAGCCAGGAGGAAATGCCACCAAAGTCAGCAGAGTCGTGCTGCGTAGTCTGGAGTGAGCAGGAGGAGATGCTAAGCCTGGCCTACACACATCATCCGGGCCTCTTGGATCTGCCCTGTGCCGGCTCAATCCTCATTTAAATTTATGGCATCCGTTCCCAAACTAGCAGGATGTGTTTATAATTAATAAAGGGATGTGGGGAGATGTGTCCTTTTTTCTTCTTTAAAGCCAAACATCAGACAGCGTTCCAGCCTCTGCTCCCTGTGATGCAAAGCCTGCTCCAAAACCTGGTCCCCAGCTGCCAGCCTAAAAGCCAAACCACAGGGCCTTGACCCCAGCAAACACCCCCCACTACAACACACAGAGCTGATTTAAACTTTTCCCAGGCTAAAGCATTAACGATTCATGGGCTTGGAGCCCTCAGCCCAGCTTAGCCCACTCACAGAAGTAGGCACTGGCACTGCATCCTCTGGGGTGCAGCCAACACCCCCTCAAAGTTGGGCAGCCACCGGCCCACGGAATGGATACTACAGGGCTGCTCCTGCTGCCAAATTCCCATGAGAGGAATGAGCCCCCTTTTTACTGCCTGTCCTCTCCCCAGGAGCACAGAAGGGCAGATCAGGATATCCAGCAGCCACCCAGGATTTCCGTCCCAGCACATCTGTTAGACCTGGAGACATGGCCACGCCCCAAGCTGCAGGACTGGCCCAAGGGAAGTGCAAAAGCCACCACTGTAATGTGGCACGGGAAGCAATCTAGGAAGATAAACAGCTCTGTGAATTTTCTAGGGCCCTGTAAAAGCAGAGGAATTATTTCAGAAAGCTGTAAGATCTGCGGAAGCCTCCAGGCACCAGAAGGAAGCCAAATAAAGCCCTGTGCTCCCTGTTGGCTGACCAGGGAAATTGCTCCCTGTCCCCAAATGCAGCTCCAGCTGTGGCCACTCTCCTCCACCTCAGAGAGAGACAGGACCACCACCAAACCCAGGAGCCAAATTAGGCACCGAGGGAGACCAGGATTCCTCCCTGGACTCTGCAGAGGACAGCAGATGCCCTGAAGCAAGGGATTAACATAAGGCAAAGACAGCACAAACAAAGATCAATCCAGTCTCGCTTCAACACATCAGATACCCAAGGACTTTCCCCTCTGGAAAGGCTCTGAATGAATAATCCTTCCCATGAATATTGAGAGCTATCTTGAAACAGTGGCTGTCCCTTCCCACCCACCAGCCCTTTTGAAGGCCGCTCCAGAAAGATCTCTCTCAAGCATCAGAAATTGCTTCTAAAATCCCATCTAAATTTATTTATGGCCAGCTTACCACACAGGGATGCATCTTTCCTGGCCAGAGTCCTCACAGAAACCAGTGCATTAACAACTGGATGTCTTTTAAACCCTACTGGGGGTTACACCTAATCCCACTTACTGTCGAAAGTCTGGGATTTGCCCTGTCCTGGAAGGGAGCTTTGACAGGACCCCCTCTTGGGAGGAGCAGGGAGGGACAGTTACTGGACACCTTAAAGCCTACTTTAATGCCCCCAAAAAGATGTATTTATAGACTTTGTGGATGAAACACCATCAATTTTTATTTCTCCTGCACCGAGGCTATTTTGGGTTTGTCGGCCATGGAGAACAAGCCAGCAGAACCTGGCCCTTCCATGATGCCACACGAGGAGGAACAAACCCAGACACCTGGGATGGGACGAGGTCCCTGCTACCTCCAGCCCGTCCCACAAGGGTTAAGGATGTTCTTTAAACTCCTCTCTGCTTTCTAAGTGATTTCTAACTCCCACCTCACCCCAGCAAGGACCATTAAACTTCTGAGATCTCTTGGAAACCTAAATAAAAAGTCAGAGACTATCAAGAGATTTGCAGCCAGTGGTGGAAGGAAATGCTATCCATCTCCAGGAGTGGATGCTGAGGGGATGGAAAACCAGTGTCAAGCCTCTGGGACCTCCTGGATATACACAGAGTGTCAGGGTGGCTGGGGACCTGGCATCCAGAAGGACGCCCCAGACAAATAGCACACCTGGACCATCTTTCATAAGGACACAGGAATTCAGAGGGTCCTTCCACCCCAGTAAAAGTTTGGGATTTAGATGCTCAGCGATACGGTTGAAACAATTTCCTTGATCTTTTATTACCCTGGTAAATAATTTATTGGGACAGGCATTTTAAAAAATCCCATAAAAGACCTATAAAACATATTTATCACACAAAAAAACCCCCTGCTCCTTGGCTCCAACCAACAAGCTGAAAACTTGTTTGTATACTTCACTGCACATAAACCAACCAATGCCTTGTGACAGCTTTAAGCTTTTTAACAGCTCTCTCCCTGCTGCTTTTTATTTCCATTTTTCTCTCTGTGACTCCACAAGGTAAAAGAAGAAGAACCCACCACAACAGGAGAAGCTTTTGTTCTTGGACAGATATTGACAGTCAGGAACTGCCCTCTCAGTTTTCCTGACACCTGGGAAATTTAACAAATGATGCTTCTTTTGGCTGAAAAACACAGCTCAAAGCTGTGGTTATTCAGAGTACATTGGGACACAGGGGTTGGCAGATGTACACAGAGGGATGGATGCAGGTGTGACTGAGGTGCCAGTGGTGTGGGCATCGAGCCACCTCTTTGTGCCTCAGTTTCCC
>VZRL01005853.1:1755245-1821601 GCA_013397895.1 Origma solitaria | reverse complement strand
TTTTTTGGTCCAAGCCTTGAATAAATGGAGAATTCAAAGAAAAGGCTGAGGAATTTTTCCTACTCAAAACATGCAGCAGCCACAGGCACCAAAGCTTTTTGGCATTCCCTTGGACACTAGAGGATCCAGCTGGATGAAGCCTGGCCAGAAGGATAAGAGCTCAGCCTGCTGCCAAAATACAAAACCAGACCCCAAACCACATTTATTGCTGCAGGCAGGATTCCTGGTGCCAGGCTGTCGCTCAGATCCAAAGGCAGACCGTCCACATCCCCTGCACGGTGCCCAGAAACCCAGAGCTTGTCCGGGACAGCCTTGCCCAGCGAAACACCAACACAGGTGACCTGGCATGGGGTGACCAACCTGGGGATGGGCTGAGCTGGGTTTCTCCTCTTCCCAGGAGCAAGGGGAGCTGTGGGAGCAGCAGTGAGGCCAGACTGAGTCTGGAGCTACTTTGCATCGCTCTTCCAAGCGTGCAGAAAAGCACGGGGAGGAGGGAGGGCACAGCCCTCCCACACTGGGGCAGCAGAGCTGGCCATCAGGGCTGCCAAGACACACAGACACCCAGATGAGCACAGAGCCTGCTCTAGATGGCATCTGGCAGAGGGAACCAGGAGCAGTCTGGGTCACAGCGCTCGCCACCCAGGACTTGGCTCTTCCCCATCCCCAGGCATCTCCAAAACCCCTCATCTTGGTCCTGGTTCCAACACAGGAGCGATATAATTCAGTGTAAAGCCTTTTCAGGGCTCGGTTGACACTCCAGCTGTGCTCCCCCCTTCACTGGGCCTCCCTTCTGCCTTCCCAAAGCCCACACGAGGCCCTTGAGCTACAGCAGCTTTCATACCTGTGGGAGGCAGGATGCTCCTGTCCACACTGGCTGGTTCTCCATGAGGCTGCTCTCTGCCTCCATGTTCTCTACAGAGAGATCAGAAATTGAAATCGAATTCAACCAACAGGGCCATCTGATGAAGAACAAGCTCTGAGAAGGTAGTTAGTGGTGAAAGTAAGCTGGGGCTGGCATGTCTGTATGCTAGACATCACTTCTGCCCAGCTCCAGTGCCACCCTGGTATACTTACAGGTCATGTGAGAGCTCATTCATGCCAGGGAAGGTTCTGCAGCTCCAGTGCAAGCCAGTCTCCCAAGCAGATTAAAGCTCAGCAGAGCATCAGGTGGTGTGTGCTTGTGGAGGCTGGGATGGATAGTGTGGATCAGTGGGGCAGGGAGAGCCTTTCCTATCAGATCCCCAGTGCTGCCACTTCTCTCTCACACTTCATCTCCTTCCTAACACCTCCCTTCTTGCCAGTGCTGTAAGAACTTTCCCCGGATGCCAGCAATCCCTGGAGCTCAGCTGGCCTGGACAGCCTCATGCCCCATGCCCACACAGCTCAGCACAGGTCCCAGCAGCACACACCATCCTGGGGGGAGGCCAGCAAGGACCCATCAACCCCAGCAGGGACATCCCTCCTTCCTCCTCGTGGGAGCTTCATCACTGCCATCAGTGCACAAAGCAAAATGGGCACCATGAGCTGCAGCACGGATTAGATCTCTCCAAGTTTTCCTAGGATGGAGCTACAGCTGTGGACCTGAATGAGTCCTTTTGGCCAGGGAAGACTGTGGAGCAGCCCTTCCTGGGACTCCAGGCTCAACTTTGGGACCTCTCCCACATTCACCGAGTCCCACAGCTCCTTTGGCTGCCGCTTCCGAACTGATGAGCACATTAGCAGTTAAGTCCATTTGCAGATTTAAAAGTCAAACCCTGCCACAGGAAATTAAAAGATAATGCAAGGAATTATTTAAAAAAATTAATCTTTATTACTCTCCACTCCCAAGCTGCTAATAAAAAAAATGTGTTCCTCATGCAGTCTCTATAAAAACAGGTTATAAAGCAGAGGAAGAGAGGAAGGCAGATGCTTTAAAAAGGCATCTTTCATCCCTCCGCCCTGCCTGCCATAACCATCCATCTGCACCTGTGTGTCTGCTCCCAGAATTTCCAACCCAGCCAGTCCCCTTTACCCTGCACGGTAATTATTCCCCATTTCCATCTGGTCCCCCTTGTCCTCCCTGTTTTACATCTCCAGGAGATCAGCAATCCTGGGTCCAGAGAGCAGTCTAGAAGGCAGTTTAATGGCACACCCTCCTTGCTCCAGGTATCTCCAAGCCCTGTATAAACCAAGATGGATTACAGCTCATTACAGAAAGGGCAGGCACTTGGGAAGTAAACAAGGCAGCTATTAGAGATGCCAGCAATAGCTCCCCAACACCGGAGCAGGGCTGATACATGCAGGAAGCTGTGCCTGAGAGAGAGGTCAAGGATGCTGGCAGCTCTCAGAAACCAGTGCAGAGGCTGAGAGGGATGTGACAACTGCAAGAGTTTCTTCTGAAAATGTTTCTCTCTAAGGCTGTGCTCAAGAAAGCAGCTCAGTCCTTGGTTTTTTAGCTGGAGCTTGAGGCCATGGAATCAGAAACAGGGCTGCAAACCACTTCTGTGTCATGACACCAGGAACAAGTCAGCTGGGCTCTGAGAGGTCCAAGAACCACCACAACTGAGGAAAAGCACTCAATTTAGGACATGAGAGGGATGAAGAAGCAAGAGGAAGCAAACCCACCGGCTATGTCCGTGCTGCAGGAGAAGAAATAGCCATGGGCACAGATCTGTGTCCCACCAGCCCTGTGGCCAGCCTAGCAGTGTGCCTGGCCAGGAGAAGACCCACCACCAGTGCTCCTGGGTCTGGTGGAAACAGCTAGGCCAGGAAGGAGCAGGAGGCTTCACAAAAAGAGAGATGAGGGACCACGAGCTGCTGCACTGCACCACAAGCACAGCATGAAAGCTGCTCCATGCCCAGAGCTGGACCAAAGGAGCCAGTCCTGAGCAATCCCAGGAACGTGCCCTGATGGCTCCAGGGGAGCTGCAAAGCCCAACCTTCCCATCCTCAGATGAGCAGTACAGGCACCAAACCCACCCCAGGCAGCACACAGCGGGTTTACCCCAGGTGAGGCAGCTCCACACCTTCTCCTCATTGGGGATAAAGGATATTTGGCCTTTTCTGACTCCACAAGGGGGAGGCACATCTGGAAATGAAGTGCTGGCAAGGAGCAGGTGCCGGGGCTGGAGGAAGGAGAAAGGCAGAAGCACAAGTGGGCTCAAACAGGACGAAGGAGAAGCTCTGGGAGGGGCGGTGCCTGTGGTGCTGCTGCCTGGGACACCTGCGGTCCCCAGCACAGGCAGGAGCACAGGGGGACACCACAGAACAGAGAGGCAGGAGGTGGCTTTCTGAGGGGAGGTTGACTATGATTGATGGTGCTATGCTGTGCTCTCACTGATGTAGAAAATTAGAGAGAGATGGCTCCAGATACCGACCCATCTGAGACACTTGTTGTGTCCATCTCCTGCACGCAGGCACCTCTCCCGGGAGCTCTCCCTCTGGCTTGCAGGCTCATTATTCAGAGTGATGAACTGGGAAAAGCAATGCTATTTTATTCTTACTTCTCTTCTCCCCCCCAAACTACTGGATTGAATTATTCTTGAGAACACATAAGGTGCTGATTTCCTTGCTCAGATACTTGAAGGAAAGTTTGATTTTCCTCAACTAGGAAAAAGTAGCCCTTCACTTTTTCTTTTCTCTCCTCAACCAAAGCTGGGAAGAGCCTTTATAAAATATAGGAGCCATTTTTTCAGATGGAAATAGCTTCTTCAAAAACAGTGAGTCATGCTCCACACCAGGGTGGATCTGATAGCTGGTACTCTACTAATGTAGCCCTGTGCTATTGTCCTCCTGGCAGGATGGTCCCTTCTTGGCTTCCAACCCCTCTGCCATTTAACAAGCTCCTGGTTTACTGTGGGTGCTTTTGTCCTTCCACTCTTTTGTCTGCCAGACGACAAAAGAGTTTTAAAATGGTCCGTAACTGTGTTTTAAACAAATCCACATGGGTTTCCATATGAAATGATGAAGTCAGGGGTCTGGATCAGCACAGGCTGGTGTGTCTCCAGGAGAGGTGTCACACCACAGACAGGACACCACTGGGCCTTTGCTTTCAAACAATGCTGTCCCTCAGTAGAAGGCAACCAGTTTCTTTCCAGACAGGCACAGCACCTGGGCTTGCATTCCTTTAGTCCCAATGTTTCCATGCTGGTCTAGAAATGGTAGAGGAACCTCTCTGACTGCTACCCAAGCAATCCCAAACAGGCCTTCCAGCCAGTCACCTTTCTTCAAACTCCCCCAGAGCTCCAGGCACCTACACCAGCCCCGGCTCTTCCACTTTGCTAGCATGGCTAGAGGAGACTAACCAAGAGTTCAGATGTGGGAACTCCCACCTCTGGAAAGGGCAGGGAAATTGTTCCGTTTCCTTCATGACTCCAAACTGAGCCCCTGGTTTCTCCTGCCAACTCTCCAGCTTGGGGCAGCTGACCTTGTTCCCATGGCAAAAGCGCAGGTTTCTTATTTTAGCTCTTGGGTTATCTCAAGAACAGCTTCAAACTTCCCTGCTTTGAAGGCCAACACAGATATCCAGGCTCCTGAAGGAGGGAGCTCCTCCCAAGACAACAGCAGCTAAACCCAACCCTGCTTGTCTCCTTTGGTGAAAGGACAACGATGCCACCAGCTGCAGCCCTGCCAGCGCTCTGAGCATCCCTTGGCTCACAGGGCACAGAGGGCTGGCAACAAGCAGCAAACACCAAATTCAAGCCAAAGTCCGAAGCACTCAAGAAACCCCTACAGGAAGGTGATTTGGAACAAAGCATTCCTCTTTGTCCCTCCCTCCCACATCCACCAGAGACTGACCCCAGTGCCTGCTACCAGTTTTCCCAGTGGTGATTAGTCATCTGCCCTTTGGAAGTCCCTTCTGGGGGTGCAGAAAAAATCCCCACACATCCTCCCTTTCTCCATCTGCTAATGGCTTCCCTCCACCCAGGCTGAGCCTCCCCCAGCCTGAGCTAATGGTAGGAAATTAGCATTAAAATGATGGTTTGCTATTAGCGGTGCCTCAGCTCCCCATCACGCTCCAGGAACAGCAAATGACAGGCTGTGATTTCCCCACTGCGGTGCAGAGAAGGAACAACGGCAGCCAGAAGTGCTGAAGACACCCAAGGAAAGTTTCAGGCTCATCTCTTGCACCCCAGCAGCTCCTTCCCTTCGCCATCCCCGTTGTGCTCATCCACCGCACAGGCAATCCTACAAACAGATGGCACCTGGGCAGGAAAGCAGACAAATTGGCTCCCACCTGCAGGAGCACTAAGAGCTTTCAGAGCAGACGAGCGCTCGCTCGCCAAGAGCCCCGCGGGGTGGAGACGCCGGAGAAATCTGCCATCGGTCGCCTTCCTCGTGGCTCAACGGCTCCGGCTCCATCCTCGCCTGGTGGCAGGCGTGCAGCTGGCTCCTCGTGGGAGCTGGTGGCAGGAGGAGACGGTCGCTGTGCCCTGAATTGAATGGAAGAAGCAATTCAGGCTGAGCATCAATGGAGCGATGTTTTTTTCCATGTCAGCACAACGCTTCGGTTTGGAGGGCTCGCAGCCTGGAGCGAGAGGGTTTTCGTGGGTCCCCACTGAACATCCATCTGCTTGCTGAAAAACCAGCTCAGCTCAAGCTGCCGGCTCTCTCTTCCTGCCAAAGTGGGGGTCTGCCCTCCCAGAAGCCTCCCCTCCTTGACCAGGTAACTGTGGCAAGAATGTGGACAGACTCATTTCATTTTCTGCCTGCCTGCTCCTCTGAGCCCACCTGGCTGAAAGCTTCTCTGAACACAGTAGTGAGGGAAGCAGCTCACGTACCAGCCTGCAGAAAGCCGAGAGGCAGGAGCAGATCAGCAAATCCGTGGGTGTCAGGGCAGGCTGGCAACTCCTTTTGGGCACCTGAGTGACCCTGCAGTTCCACACCATGAACTCCTCTGTGCAGAGCTCCCTGGCACTGGTCACCTGCAGCAGGGGAAGGGAACACTGTGAGGCTGGAATGAACAGGAGAACTTGGGTGCTTTCAGCGCATCTGATGTGGAGTCGTGCACAAAAATTCAGAAAAATTCCAATCAAGCTGCATTTTAAGCCCCTTGGGTAAGGTCAAACTGGTGACCAGCAATAGGACCCAAAGGAACAGCATGAAGCTGTATCAGGGGAGGTTTAGGCTGGGTATTTGGAAAATGTGTTTCACCCAGAGGTGACTGGGCACTAACCAGGCTCCCCAGGGCAGTGGTCACAGCCACAAGCCTGCCAGAGCTAAACCAGTGTTTGGACAATGCACTCAGGCACAGGGCAGGATTGTTGGCATGTCCTGTGCAGGGACAGGAGTTGGACTCAATGATCCTTGTGGATTTCAACTCAGGATATTCTATGATTCTACAAAACAAGGCTCTTCCTTCTACCTCATCCTTAACTCTCTTTAAAAGTACCTGGACCAGCAAACGTCCTCAAGCCCCAGCCTGCCAAATGCACTGCCACGGGCCTAGGAGGTGGGATGCAAAAGGCAGAGGGAAAAGAACAGTAGTAAAAAGCAGGATAAAACAGATTTCCTTTTCCCCAGCATTCCCATCGGCAGCTGAGATGTGGGAGCAAGGAGGACTCATCTGATGATGGATGAGAGAGAACTGGTCCTTGGTAAGGAAGAGCAGGAGCAGAAGGAAGCGCTGCTCCCAAAGGCGATTCTCACACCTCCCTGGGATAAGAAAAACAACCATCAGAGGCAGCAGAAGCCCTTCTCCCTGCACGTTTGGAATTCATCTCCGGCCTGTCAGGGGGGCCATGATCCAACCGCACATTTGTATATTCACTGAGCCGTACACCCAGCTTGGCAGACTCCTGACAGATGCAGATGGGAAAGCCATTTTTCATAAGGTGAGAGAAAAAAAGGGAAAAAGAAAGAATATCAAAACAAAGAAAGGCTCAGGCATTAGCTGGAAAAGATACAAGATCAGGACTGAGAGAGATGCAGAGTCAGACTGAACTCTTAGGTTTTTAAGAGCAGTAAGAATCCAGTCCCCTTCCTCTGTTTTCTACTGTGGCCTGGCAGCTGCACATACCTTCACCCTTTCCTCCAGAACCAGCTGGAAAACGAAAACTGGACCCAGAACACTACCAAGGCTTTGCTGAACTGGCCTGTGGGGACAGATGCCGGTAGAGGGGCTGCCAGAGTGGGTGGGTACAGGCACCTTTCTACAAGATTAGCTCCTGCTCAGAGGACGTGAGAGAAGATGAACCATTAACCTGTAGGTGTGCCCCTCAGACCCTGAACTAGCTTAGGCCTGGCCCTAAAGAACATAGGGGCCCTGGGGCTCTGAAGGGACATCTCCAGCAGACCTCCTGCTGGTACTGATGCCTGATGATTTTTTGTCTTTTCTTTTTATACAAGCCTGCCAGCATGGCACAGGACCACTCTGTGCAATGCTGCCATGACGGCAAACACAGCAGCTTCCCGTGGCCCCAGTTTGTCTCAGGCAGTGACAAGGGGCTTCCCTCTGTCCCAGGTCACCATGCAGCCAGGAGGCATCAGTGACACAGACAGCAGCAAGTGCTGCTCAGCACAGTATGCTCTGTCCCCTGAGCAGCCTGTGTGCCTGCCCCGCTCAGCACTGGGAGCCAGCGGGTCCCGACATAAGCCAAGGGGAAGGGGAAGGAAGAATTACCCTCATGGAGGGAAAGATTTCACCTCTGCCAGTGACATTCTGCTGTTGTCACCGCCAGCCATAACATCACCCTCTTGATGTGAAATCTAAGTTGACAGTGATACAGGAAAGGAGCCGAGAGGGCAGCAAACTCTGCCCAACCCTCTTTGTAACCCCAAACCTCCCGTGGCTTCCAGCCTCTGCATGGAGCAGAGCCAGCACCTCATTACCAGGTTTCTAAGCAAGTAGATATTCTTTTTTCAGAACCATGGAATAATATTTTCTTGCAGTTATCCATCCTTCTGGACAACTCTGGGGAGGATTTCATTTTGGTCTCTGCTGCATCCCCTCTGTTTCTGAAATAAGAAACAGATGCAGGAGCCCACACCTCCTTTGCGAAACAACACATGCAGCCATAAGCTGAAGTCACCAAAGCCTAAAGAGCTTCTGGTGCCAAAGTCCAGGTGCCTTCAGACTCACTGGAGGTGCATCAAGCCCCATCAATCCCTGCAGCCTGTGGCATTTCCAGCTGATATTCCTTCTCTGTTCCAGGCAAAGGCAAGCACAGGGCTGGGCAGCAAGGCTTGGTGAAGGTTACTGCTGAGACCTGGTAGAAATGCCATCCAGCAACACGTTTCAAGAAAGATTCATCCCCAAGCAGCCTGGCTCCATAATAAAAGTGTCAGAGCAGCTGACTTGCTTCCCCCATTCTCATTGCATACAGATTTATCCTGTCTCAGGTCTCTCTCCCTCCATAAGCCAGCACGTGCCTTTCCTTTCAATAGGCTGGCACTGAAACTCAGCCAGCTGAGATCGCAGGAGAAAAGGGAATACAAGAAAGGTGAAAGCATCATGGGGGGAAAATGCTCCAGAGCCAGGTTTTCCTCTCATTTTGGCTGCTCTCAGTTCTGACATGGAGGAGGGTGACATGGGAGGTAACGTAACACAACAATGCTCCAAAACCAGCAGCCATTTGTTCTGATGCTCCAAACCAATTCCCTAGTTGCCAGGCTGTGTCACCTCCCTCTCAGGAAGCTCAAATCCCATTGCTGATAGAACCCAACCCAAAAGGCATGAATATCTCTAAGCCTTCACCCTCCCAGCTGGGCAGCCCCTTCCCAGAGAGCTGTGCCTGTGGTGGGATCCCAGGGAGCGAGTAGAGATGGGGCTCCCTCTGAGTCGGAGTCCCAGGGAGCACTGAGAACCAGCTTACCTTCACCTCAGAGATGTGATGTTAATGCAGCACCACGGGCAGCCCCTGAGAGACAACAGTCTGCAGGGAATTTAAAAAAAAAGAGAAAGAGATATTAATGGTCCTTTGCAAACAACTGAAAATACCCAGAATGGCCTGAGTTGCTTTTGCATTTTTTTTTCTTTTCTTCCCCCACCTTCTGCCCAAAGGAATATGCCACACAAATTAAAATGATTTCCCTCCAACCTGCAAGATAGGACCAGGCGAGGCATCCTTCAGCTGTGAGTGAAAGAGATGGAGCCTGCCTTTGTCAGGAGCACGCCAGCCCCAGGGAGATGAGGTGGTGGGGGACGGCAGACAGAGCTGCAGGGATCCTGTTGGTTAATTCCCAGTAACTGGGATGGACAGGTCTGTGTCAGGCACCCAGCTGGGGTCCAGGGGGTGTTTCATCAACACAAAGGAGACCTCAACAGCAGAAGTGATTCCTGGGCACCTCAACTGTCTTGGGGGGATGCAGAGTAACAGCAAAGGGCTGTGGAACAGCTTTCCACAGAGCAGAGAAAGCCTCTACTACCACCAAGACAGTCCTGTTAAATTTGCAAAATGTACTGCAGGAGGCAGAGGCTGTAATACCTCCTGGATTCATAGACATTATCACCCAAGGACATCGTTTTTCTGGCCCTCAGGTATGTGCCCTTGCACACGTTTTCTCCTTTCACTTGAGAGAGACAGTTTGTTTCTAGCAGTGAGAGCTCACAGGCAGGAGAAAAACCAAGCCCACCCCCAGCAGGCTATAAAAGCACTGCGTTGCTGTGTCACAGCTGTTTCCCACATCTGGATGCATACAGCACTTAGAGCACTGCAGCTGGCCCCAGCTCCTCAGTTAGCATTCCCTGTCCTGTTAACGCCAGGCAGGTGAGAGGTCTGGCAGCGGAGGTGAAGGGCCACTCCATCTCCATCACGTTCTCCTCTGCTAATGAAAATGTTTCTCCAGCGTGTCCTCGGGAAGGTTTCCTTCAGCTCCAGCCCTCGTGTGATTGAAGGCTAATCTCTGTTACTCTTGGCTGAATGGCAGCCCATGAGGAAAGTGATGTATTGTGTTTCCCTTCAACTCGACATTTAATGGCGCTGGCAAAAGAAGAAAAAGCACCAGATATTTCTAGACTGTAAGTGAACTCCTCCCAAAATGCAGAGAGGTCAGGGCAGGAACAGGGGCCTCATGGACCAGGACCAGAGTGCACCTCTTTAAATTCCAGTCCGCTTTGAAAGGCCTTCCAGGGGCACTCCAGCTGATAGCAATGCCCTGCCGCCATCCCATGGGACATGACTGGCCTCCAGTGAACTCCCCATCATCAGCCTGGTCAGCACAGGGTCCTGGGAGAGAGGCCAAGGTCTGGAGTGCACACTTTTTGGAAGGAAAGCATGTGACAAAGGCTCAGCACTCACAGGTTCCTCTGGCTGGCTCTAATCTTAGACACTGAAGCCTTAAGATGGGAAGTTTTTCAATCTGCAGTGTTAGCTTCCTTCTAAAATGCTTGGAGACCTCCTGTTAAAAAAAATTGAGAGGAAAAATTAGGGCTACAATCCTCTTGCTGGTGTGCTGCTCGCACCCAGGGAGACACCTGGCCCCACCACACACTTTCTCCTCTGCTCCACAGCTCTGCAAACACACTCCAGACAATCCCCACCACCTGCTGCTCTCCTGCTGTTTCTCCCCTCATTGGAACCACCCAATTATCTATCATGGCACTGTGCCCCTTCCACCTGCAAAGCTTTGCAGCTTTTCTGCTCCCTTTTTGCCCCTATAAAACCCCTATCAGCATTTGACACCCAGACACAGCACAACCTCTCCTGTTTGCTTTCCCTTCTCCCCTGGCACTGGTTGTGGGGTGTTTACCATGGACCACACAAAATGCATCCCCCAACAGCTAAAGCTAGAGAAGGAGAAATTAAGAAAACAGGATGAAAAACAAAAAACTTCCAGCTACTGGCAATTAGTTCTACTTGATCACCCACTGTGCACTGTGCCCCAGACACAAATCACTCTGGCAGGGTGGCACAGCTTGTATCTGCACACACAGTGCTCAGGTGAGCACACAGGCTGGTTGGTGAAGGTATTCCAACCTATTTGGGCACAACTGGCTCCAGCCTTTCCAAGGGGCTCACACACACCAGTCAAATCAAAGGTGTGGCTCTCCTCCACTCCCACAAGCCATGGGCCAAGCCCTGGAGCAGACGTAAGGCACTTGCTTGGAGCTGAGGCCCAGCATGGGAAATTGCCCAAGGAATATCCATCCTCACTCCCAGACTCCCCTGTCTGCATTACCTGGCAGATTTTCTTTCCCAGGAGGCATGTCAGCCACAGAGAGCAGTTGCAGGCGGTGCAGCTCTGCCAGAGACGCCCTCCCCTCCACGGGAGGACACGCTTCGCTCCCAGCCAGAGGGAAGGCGGAGGCACCCAGCACGCTGCTGCAGTGGAGGAGGCACTCAGCCAGCCACTAATGCTTCCTCCTGTCTTGGAGCAAAGGGATGGATTAGCTTTTATTAGCTCTTATGGAGAGCACATCACTCCTGCCCTTTCCTCCTCACACAAGACTCACGCACAGGCTCAGCTGCGCTGCAAGTGAAGCAGAACCAACTCACCTACGTGCTGGCAGCCCCAAGCTCCTTTTGGGTCTTGTATAAATCTTACATACCTTAAATCTTAGGCAAGCTGGGAGTTAGGATAGAGCAATCCTCCTAAGGGTGCTGCAGGTGCTGCCCAGCAGTACTTTAAAAAAAGATGGATGCTTGGCTTTTACATCTGGATCTCTCAGGTGGCACCATGCACGGCCTGAAGGAGGGCACGTTCTCCACGCCAGCCAAACCAAAGCCAAGGCAGTCCCCAGAGCAGAGACCCAGACCTGTTATGTGGGAAATGGTCCATGGTTTCCCGCAGAGCACCCCTGCCACACGCTGTATCCCTGACCCCCAGCACCCAGCCAGCAGCACGGCTGAAGGATGGTGCTGCTCCAGAGAAGTCTCTCTAAAGTCGCTTTGGGGCTTGTTAGCAGGGTGATAAAGGGGATGAATGGCCTCAGAGAAACGCTCTGTCTCCTGCTGTGGCATTCATTATCCTTTAGCCAGGCAATTCTTCACACCAGCCAGGAGCTCCGGGCTGGCTCGTTTATCGTCCGCGGGGGCTGCTTCCCACAAGAGGCCACGCTCGGCTCTCCTGGTCGCCCCAGGCAGCTCGAACGTGCCTGAGGAGCAGCTGGGGCAGAGCGCTCCGAGCTCATCACCTTCCTCCCACACAGCCAGACTGCTTTTCCAAACACGCAACTCCGTGATCTGAGCCACAGCTGCCCCCGGCCCCAGATCTGTGCACTTCCAGCCTGATTTCCCAAGGAGTGCAGAGCATATGCAATCCTGCTGCATCAGTCCGCGCTCTGCCCACTCCCCAGCAACTTCTGACACGGCAAACAGATTTCAAGCTGATGTGACAGAGCAACAGAGGTCTTGGAGACAGTCAGAGTCTATAAATTTCATGGGAACAGACTACCAAACAGAGGAGAGACATTATTAGCACCTTCCAAACTGTAGTGTATCATCCCTTATTAGACATCAGACAATTTGTGTGGGAGAGATGCTATAAATATCCCAGGAAAGGGAGATGCTCCATTCAGAACAAACAACTTACTGGACACCAGAGACTGCAAACCCAAACTGTACATCCACAGATGAGATTTCTGGACCCCACTGTACACAGTAGCGACAGGAGAAGGTTTCAGGCCTGTTTGGCTGATAGGAGAGCCAGCCAGCTGAGATGGCATGTTAGCCTTTGGAAAGCCCACGGAAATGGAACGTGTGCCCTCCCTGTGCCCTTCTTGTGGTGATCATGCTGAGGTCCTTCTGCATTTCCAGCCCTAATTGCCCTCCCAGACTTCTGGATGAGTTCAGCTGCTGCCTAAAATGGAAGGGACAGGCCCAGCTCCAAGGGGGAGAACTGAAGGGCAGAGCAGCTCCCTCACCCCCACAACTCTCCCATTGCCTTCCTGCCACACGGACAGAGATTTCACCTTCCAGAAAGATGTTTCATCCCCAGGCTGCTGCCAGGAAATGCCAGGAAGGCAGCCCAGAGTCCGAGCAGTGCCCAGTGAGCTCTCAGCAGGATGACTTACACATCAAGCTTCCCATTAGTGCCTTGACTGATGGGTGGCACTTGTGAGCAAGAGGGAGCCAATTCCTCCACACACAGGTCCTTGATACCCACCACAGCCACAGAGCAGCCCAGCATGGAGCTGGCAGGCAGCAGCATGAGTGTCCTTCCCCCAGCAGGAAAGAGTGAGCCTCAGAGACCTTCCTTGTGAAGGCTGAAGGGGACACAGCAGCCTCCTGGCTCTCCCTTAAAGTCAATTAAACGTCTCACATCCCACAGTGTGATACAACTGAGCTAAGGCTGCGCCCAGCATTTCAGGGTATTCTGACTCCTCTGTCAGAAAGCCAAACTCCATATGCAATTTGGGGACAGAGCAGGGTGATCCCTGTGCTCTTTAGGATCTGCACTGATAACCCAGTCCTTATCTGTTCCCGGTGTCATTTACAGCCTCAGGCATTCCAGAGCCCAGGGAGAAACTGAGAAGCGAGACATAGTCTTTTCCCCTCCAGCTCATTTGTGACACTATCCCAGCTGGCCAGACACATTTTGGGACTTCTCTGATTCACCTGGTAAAGGTTAAGTCCCAGGAGGTGCCTTCAGCCTTGTGGATCATGTATCACTTGTACCTGTGGGGCTTCAGCTCCACAAAAAGACAATTTAAACATGCACTACAGCACATCCTTTATTAAAAAAAAAAAGAAAAAGAAAAAAAAAAGAAAAGGGATTTACACTCCAGGGGTGGTGACTCCCTATACTGCCCAACAAAAGGAGTGATGGGGATTGAATTCAAGCTTATGTTCATTAAAATAGAAGGAAAAAAAAGAAAATCCAGAAATCCAGTCACTCTATCCTAATTGTTCTGATCCAACCTTTCACAGTGTTGCATTGAGCTAAAGGGCTGCACCTGAAAGTGTGCCAAGAGCGGCATGAAATGTTAATGTTGCAATTAAAACAATATGAATATTGCAGCACCGCTCTGCTGCTTCCCATCCACTGAACAATTCTCATTCAATGGAAGTCAAGTTACATTTCAGGAAATAATGAGGTCTGCTAATTAAGTCTGGCCTAGGAAGACAGCAGTCTTAAAAGGAGAAAAAAATATTCAGATCTCCCCAAAATGTGTACATTTGCTGCTTATTACCTGCAAAGGGGAGTCATTAACGGTGCTCAATGCCAGGATCACAGGTCAGCGCCACTGTCTTATTGCACATATCTAGAGGAAATTCTCTTTGTAATAATAAAATGCATAAGTCATGACCTGCCTGGTCCCCAGGCACGGAGCAGGGAATGCCAGGCTGACACATCCCACGCTCTGAATGCAGAGTGCAGGTCCCTGACAGTGAATGCCCATCCCAGGGTGGGCTGGAGAGAGGCAGACTGGCCTCCGAGGGGCTGAAGGCAGCAAATCACATTCACCTGACACAGGACAGGCCCTAGATGGTACACAGGGAAGGGAATTTTCCTCCCGAGCCATTCACCCAACCGAGTGACAGTGACACTGGCTTTGGCTGCTGAAAGCCACAGGGAAAGTGAGCACTGGGTCAGTCCTGGAAGAACAATGACTACTCAGGATCATCTTATGTTTTAACTCTAAAAAAAGGCAACAGAGGATCCCCTCTTCCTGCCCCCTGCATCCATCAGACACAAGCACGTGTTGCAACAGCATGAGGACACACAACAGCCTAGAGACAGGAAACACTGGGTTCCAGGGGTCCCAAGGGAAATTGATATCAACACACTGCTCCCATGGCTTCCCCACCCTCTTGTTTTTCATAATATTCCCAAATTTCTTTATCTGTAACAGTTGTTGGGGCTGCTGCCATGTCTCCCGTGTTCCTCCCAGCCTGATAACTGCAGGGAGAGGTTGGGCAGGGAGGGTCCATCAGGATGAGTATTTCATGGGAAGAGGAGAAGACTGGGAACAGGCCCAGCATGTCATCCTGCTGATTTGACTGCCTTTGCTCTTTCTCAGAGTTTCAGGAATACACAAGAACCACTCATCCTCCAGGCCTGAACTCTGCCATCAGTCCCAACCGAACTGACCAGCGTGGAGCTGGCAGGGGACACAGAGGAGCCTGCTGTGCAAAGAGGAAGCTACAGCAGTCCAAACCTCTCCAACTCCTTCCCTAACCTACCTCCCCAAACTCCAGAAGAAAACTCATCCAATGGAGGGGTGAGGGAAGCCAGTGGAGTCCTGGTTTATCCCTTGGCCTCTGCTGACACTCCAAACTTCAGCCTGCCTTTAATTCAGACAACCTTCCTGGTAAGATCCAGACAGAGACTGAGCCATGCTAACCAAACTTGGCAACACAATGATCCAAATGAGGGGTAGCTCAAAGCATCAGGAAAGAAACACTTCATTGGAAAGAAGCAAAAAATCCAGAGGAAAAGATCAGAAAGGATTTTCCAGGTCCCGGACTGTCCTAAGGGACTCAGGTACCATATCAATATCCATCTGTGAGACATAAACCTATTTGGTCATGAAGGCACACCTGGGGGATGTCCCCACCCCGTCACCACCAGGAGCAGCTCACTGTTTTGTGGATGAGTAGGTGGTCTCCTTCCTTCAGACCACTTCTCACTCTATTTCCAGACTAACCAGCACTTGCTGCTACCAAGTGTCTGCTCTGCAATAAAGAGCAATAAACATGCCAGAGTAATTAATGTCTTAACAACTTATTACAATCCTCAGATAATTAATCACAAAAGCTAAACATGCTGTCTCACCCTCCTAATGTGTTAATGCTCTAATTATTATGCCTCAATTAAGGGAAAGTCAGCGCTCCTTGCTTAGAAGTGCATGTTTAATAAGGGTGCCTGAATGCAGGCGAGTCAGAGTGGGAAGCGAGGGGGTGATGTGGGTTAAGGAAGAGGACACCATTTTTAATGAGGTTTCATGGGTGGCTCGAGGCAAGGAATTGACAGCGCCTATCTGGGATCTCACACACGACTGCACGTGTAACTGGGGGCCATCTGTGGTGGCTCTGTGCTCCGCTTCCCACCAGACTATTTATAGGAAGAGCAGCACGTGGGGCAGAGAGAAGGCAGGGACTGGGGATGAGCAGTCACACCGTGGATCTGGCCAGCACTAGGCAGCAGAGGTGGCAGCTCTCAGATCAGTCATTAAAGGAGTGGTGGTCTCCTCTACCCAGCCCACTTCTTGCTCTATTTCCAGACACACAGGCACTTGCCACCAATGCAGACACCCGCAGAGCCTCCCCACCGCCCAGGCCTCTCCACCCAGTCCTGTTTCCATGGTACTCCTTGCCTCCAATCAAGCTAACTCAGGGACATCCCATGGAGATGATAAGAACAGCCCCCAAAAACCAGGATTACTCTAGGGATGTGACACATCAGCTCATCTGATTTCAGCCACTGCCTGGAGGCTTTTCACAGGTCCCTGCTGTCTGAGAGAATAGAAAGCCATGTCTCAAAGAGCACACCATTTAAAAATGCTTGGCTTACAGATGGGGAAACTGAAGGCCAAAAAGATACTCTGCAGGAGACTTGTGGTTACCAGCCCTGAACCTGCCTTCCTGGTGCCTGGTTCTGAACCTCACTGGATGCTGGGAAACCTCAGAAAGAGGTTCTTGGTGATGAGGAGCTCGAGCAGACCCTAAAGATGAATGTAGGGCCTGGACCACTCAGCATGTGATAGCAAGAGATCCCTGCTGCACTCAAAGAGGCAGGTCTGCACCCATAAGGCACCCATAAGGTGTTTGGGAAAGGCCTGAGGGACAAAGTACAGTCAAGACAAAAATGGCATCACCTCCATCCCACCCTGTAGAAGCAATGACCCTAAAGAACAAAGACCTCAAGGTACTGGAATCACAGAACTCTGCAATGCAGCAGGCGTGGGAAGCAGGAACTGGGATAGCCAGGCTCCAGATCTTGGTACCACACAAAAAGCTGCAACAGAAGAATGGCTGGAGCCCAAGTCTCCCAAACAAAGCCTATAAAAACCTCTTTTTCCAATAAAAAGCTTTTAAAGAACTCCCCTGCTAAAGCGGGTCTTCACACACAAGAAAACTCTCCATGAACCAGCCTGGTTTCTGTTCCATCCAAGCCTTTTTAAACTTCTCAGACAAATGAATCACCAGAAGCATTTCCAGCCTAGATTCGACTGCAAAACTATTGCATTTCTCAAAGAAATAACACATTGTGTAGGTTTGGATGGTTCTCTCTGAGGAATAAGGGAGAGAGAATAAGAAACAAAACAAAGTGAAGCAACCTGGAGGGGACATGAATTTTAAAACCCGTGAACAGTTTTAGTTTTCAAATAATCCAAATGAAAAAAATGCTTCACATAGTCACTTCCACAAAAATAATTCTGTCACCCTGATTCTTTGGTGATGTCTCATGAAAAACAAAAGATAGCTCTCCACCTCTGAGACACCAAGCTGACAGCAGCTTGACTGGTGAAAAAGGGCTGATGCTTCCCCACAGAGGCAGCCTGTGGATTCCCACAGGGATGAGAGTTCCAAAAGAAGACTTGTGTTTGGCCTCTCTCCACACTGCTTTCCATTCCAGTAAGAGCTGTGACCTGTCCAGCCTCTCCTCCATCTCTTCACTGATGATGACTTCAGCCATCCAGCTCAAATTCCCTGGACCGGGCATCACAGCTTCTTATCTTGGCAGCTTCACTTGGCTCTGTGAGTTACTGCATGGAGATTCCAGAACCCACCCAAGCTGCAAAACCTGACCATCCAGGACAGGGCCACCACAACCACTGAAATCTGAGCAAACACAGCCTCATTAGGAAGATATACAAGGGATATGATACTTTCCGAGGAATTAAAGGATCTTTCTGCTGTTGTTTTCACTGGCTGGTGGAGTGGAAAGTTCTCTATGGATGTTGGCATCTGTGCTGAAGATAGCTGTGCTCAGATTGTTGCCTTCTTTCCTCCCAAACATACAATCCAACACCCTCAGGCACTGCAAGAAAGTGGCTGACTGATTTCATACCTCTCCCTTCTCACCAGTACCATCCAGTCAGTGGTCACCTGAAAATATGGGCCATTACCTCAATTCTTGGGCTAGAAATTTTGGCTTGGTTATACTAGATTTGACTTACTCCAAAGCGTGTCAAGTCAGTTGACCATCCAGTGCCAGGAGTTCTGGACACATTCCCTGGCTCATGTTAGCATGTTGTAGGATTGGAAAAAACTCTTTACCTAGAAGAGAGTGGCAACACAGAGCTCCTGGGCCAGGTATGTTCCCTGAGATGCCCTGGGCACCATTTAGCTTGTACCCATCACCAGTATGAGACTGGGAATCAAACTTTGCTCCCAGTACAGTGGACCTATATCCCCAGCAACCCTCACTCTGCCCAAACTGGGTGTGCTCCCATTCCCACTGGAGCAGTCAAAATGGGGAGGGGAATTGCTGTGCCTCCTCACACCTTTCCCATCTGAACTCAGGCTAATTTTCTTGGAGCAAGGCACTGCTCCAACAGCCCAAGATCTGCTCCCAGATGAGCTGACACAAAACACCTGCAGCCAGCAACCATGTGGGCACATTCCCAGAGCCCTAGAGCAGGGCTTGAATGGGGAGGGCAGCCTCTGGAGGACAGCAGATGAATCACATTCATAGATAAAACATGTAATGACAATCAAACAAAACAGCATCACTGCTTCCCAGAAAAAGACAGCAGGCCCAAGGGGATTAGAGGGCTGGACCACAAAGTCGGTGCCAGCCGAGCCCAGATGCCCCAACCCAAACCTCAGAGCCCTCTCCAGTAAGATTTTTCTGATCTCAGCTTACCCCCTCCCTCTGCCCCCTGCCTTCAAGACAGCGTGCAGCACGACAGCTGGGAAACCCAATCTGGTCCAAATTTTGTTACAACCCTGCTGGTTTTTATCCTTGTTTACCAGCATTAATTTTAATGGCTTTCCCTACATTAACTTTGTCCTGAACCAGTTGGAGGAAAATTCCTACTCACTTGCCTTCTGGAGAACAGACTGGGTAGTTTTCCCTTGTCATTTAACAGCCCGCCTGGGCTGCTCAGGAATGACAGCCACACTGTTTACTTCGTGGAGGGCAATGAACTCCCCAAGGCTGGGGGAGGAGGATTCACCTACCCCTGAATACGCTGCCCATTCTTTGCTCAGTTTGGGTCTTGGCTTGTGCTAGCGCAGCAAGTGGAAATTTCTTCCTCCTGTTCAGCGTGGAAAGGAACTTCCTGAGGCTGATGGAAATTTCTTCCTCCTCCTTTTCAGCATGGAAGGGAACTACAGAACCTGCACCAAGGAAAAGTAGTGCTTCAAGACAAAATGGCAACCTCCCCAAGTCTGGGCAGCTCTGGGCTGGGTTTGCCAGTGGCCAGCTGAGTCTCATTTCCCTCTGGAATCATTAAGAATGCCTATAAAGCAGATCTGGAAAGACATAATGGTGCTAGAACATGCACGGAGAATGTTTCAGAGAAGCGGAGAAGCAGGAAGACACCTCTGCTCTGCAATGCTCAACTCTGCCCATGCTGGCAGGGCTGGGCATCATCCAACAGGCATTTTCTCTATTTGAGTTTCTTGTGTCCCACACACCCTTGTTTAAAGCAGGGAGCAGAAGTGAGGATGAGGCAATGCCTGACCTCTCTCTCTCTTATCTCTGCTCCTTCCAGCCACCATCCTGACTTCCTGTAGGAGACATCACAGCTCCATCCAGGCTGGCTCTACCAGAGAGAAGAAGATTGTCCTTCCCTTTGCTCACCAGATGTTGAGTGTGGTCCCACTCCTCTCTCCAGCACCCAGGGAGGTGTGGTGGCTCAGGCCATGGGAAGGAAGAGAAACACTCAGGTCTTTCAGCACCATAAAAGTATTTCAGTACTTTCTCCCAATAAAAAAACAAGGCAACAGCTCTTTCCACCAAAGAAATGCAAGGGTCTGATTCAGGCACATTTCCAAAGCTTTCTGTCTCTGCCAGCATAAAAAAGGAATGTGTTTAGAGCAAGTGAACTTATTTGATGTATCACATGATGCCCATACTTTAAAAGTGCAGATGTTCCCTCCATGCTCCAAGGGGTGATTTGGAAGACAGAGGGCTCAAAAACTCCTACTCTATCCAACCACAAGCACCTGGGCTGCTGTAGAGGGAGGGTTGCCATGGAAAGATGAGGAAGGCAGCAGTGAGGTGGCTGGAGTATTCCTACCAATTATCATGACGAATTTCAACTGCTCTGCTGTGTTTCCTGCAAGAGCCTAGCAACCACCTCTGAAGTGTTTCTCACATGTCTGAAAAGTGTTTAAGCAGGGTCACATGCCAAAAAAGCTGGGTGAGCAGGGAAGGATAGGTGTCCAGACAAAGCCCCTCGGGCATGGACACCTCCATTCCTGCTCCAGGAGTCTCCTATGGGAGGTACAGGCAGTTGGATCACAGGGATACCAGAGCAGGATGAGGGTGGGGGTGACATGCAGGAGACAGAGCCAGAGCAGCAAGGAGGAGAAGACCTGAAGATGTCCCACCTTCATGGGGCAGAACAGGCAGCTTGTCATTGCTCAGTTCAGAGTTCCTGGGTGGAGAATCCGTGTCACTGGCAATCTCTTCTACATACAAGTGAGCTTGTCCATGGGTTCACTTCAGAGGCACTGTTTCCACCAGGACTCCTGCTACCCTGCTCTAATAAAACAGAACAAACAAAACCTCCGAGATGCCTTGCACTAGAAAGTAGAGAGACCCAGAGGCCACAGCATCCTAGCCTCTTCCAGCCCCTGAAGTAATGAAAAGGCAGATATTCCACATGTGCCATTCTGGCCTCTTCCACAAAGAGGGCACTACAAACTGACAAAGAACAGCTTCTGCCCATTCATTAAGTTCTTGGCATTAACTGATTTCTCTCCAACCAAGCCATAAAACCCAAAGCCGCATGCAAGGAGCATCCTAAAATATCCTTGTAAATCTCAGCCACCACATTCATTAATTACAACGCAGTGATAGTTCAGGCCATTAGTTCTGGATGGTAACTTCATTTATTCCCATGTTAATGCTCGATGTCAGTGGTTATCTCATTACCACTCTATTACTTACCTACTTAATCCATCATTGCAACCCAGGCCAGATGGGAGGAGTGGAGTTTGCCCTGCGCCTGTCGGGAGACGATGCATCAAGTGCAGAGCACCCAGGAGTCACAAACAAAGCACTTCTAATCTGCAGCTGAGGTTATAACTATTAAGAGGAGGAAATGACAGAGATGAGTGTTGTCAGGAACACAAACGCATTCCAACATTGAAAAATTGTGGATATTGAGGATTGAGTTACCTACTAAATCAGAGCCAAAAGCTTTGGTAAGAATGGAAGCAATATTAGCAGTCATGTAGAAAAATGACATCAGCTCTGCTCTCCTCCTCCTCGGACTCTCATTCCTCCAAACCCCAGGTTTAAATTCCAACAGCTTCTGCTTGTTAAGTAGTTTGAAGTGGCAAGTCAAAGTATGGGCCCTGGGAGCCGCTACCTGCTGAATGCTCCAGAAAACATGCAGGCATCATTGCGGAGACCACAAGCCCTGAATGCCATTGAAAATACACCTCAAATGTGTACAGATACAAGAGTTCTTGGCATTTCCACATGCACCCAGCTGGAGCTCCTCTTGTGTGGTGAGCAGGCACTTCCAAAAATCTGCTTTATTGCATCTACTGCACCCCTGCCTGTCCAGGACTTACTCCAGGACTTAATCCACTCCCACAGGTCTGACCAGGGTGTTTCAGCCTGACGAGACCAGCAGCCTTTCCGTCACATTCCCTCCTTCTTCCCCCAAACAATCTTGCTGGAGACAGCATTTCAATCTTCCCCTGCTTGATTCAGAAAAAGGGAAGCTGTTTTTATGTTGACAGTCTGTGAAACCAAGATGTGAGCTGAGGAAAGGGTTCAGAGGCATGTTTCCCTTGCAGCAACACAGCTTCTCTTCAGAGCAAGCAAAGCCCCTCTGCTCTACCCAGATATGATGCCCACACAATAGGGCAGGTGACTGGTTTTCACTGCTTCCATATGAATTATACAGGACTGGAATCCTCCAAAGTGGGAGAAGCTGGTGCCACAAAAGCAAGGTAGAGAAAGAAGACACAGCTCCAAGATGATGGCAGGAGGAAAATATCAATGATTTCCTCTGTGATCAGCAACCCCTGCAGGTAACGTGCCTGTGTTGGCAAAAGCAGGCTCTAAATGGTGCTGTGCCAGAACAACTGACAGGGCCAGTCTGCAAGATGCCACAATCAGATGTAATTAAAACACCTTTGCTGCCCTGCTTTCCATTCTCTCAGCAACAAAATCCATTACAGAATGCAGTTAGAAAATGATTTAAAATGTCCCTTAAGCCAAGTTGTTGACACCAGCATAGACAGATGGATTTTGATACACCCTTGATTACACAGCTTTCTGCAGAAGGCAAAGAGGGCAGGAAGGTAGCTGGGTGATGAACTGGAGAGCCATCCTAGAAACAGGGGCTATTCCACAGGGAAAACAAGTGCTGCTGCAGGAGAAAGATGTCCCATCAACCAGCCAGAGGCTAAAACAGACTCATCCCCCTGGGAACCTTGTGCTCCAGCACCAGGCTCCTATCCCTGAGCTTCCTGCTCAGAGTCAGGCTGGCAACACCACACACATCACTGCTTCTAGTCTCTGATGAAAGGCTTCTGGGAAAGGAAACAACAGAAAGCCTCACACAGTGCTCAGCCCCTAGCAGGGTCAGCAATAATTCCATTTCCCATGGAGTTACACGTTGCAGTGGGATTCTCCAGGATGCAGCAGGGTACTGTCTCCAAGAACAGTTTTCGCCACAGGCATTCATGACATCTCTCTTCCTCATTCTCTCTCACACAGATGCTCTTGGACTGATAAGGATTGAACTCCTTTGGCAGAGAGGGGCAAAGATAACGTCTTCTCCCTGGCCATCTATTTATATCAAGCTGGTAGGAACTCGTTATCTTTAAGGTCTCTGGCACACACAGCTGTAATCAGCCATCAGGGCAGAAAGTTATTAGGGGTGGGCAAAAAGGAGCCAAAGCCACATTAACCCTCTTTTCTCAGGGAAAAAAGGCAAGAAGGAAGGGTGTTACAACTGAGTGTGGGCAGCTGCCCTGCCCAGCTCTCAGAGAGAAGAAATCCAGGTAGGACAGAGGGTTAAGCACAGCTCAGAGAACAACCTGAAGAGCCAAAGCTGAGGTGAAACACCTTGAGCAAGCACAGAGGCTCTGCAGGCCAGGGTGCTGCAGGCACAGGTGTGGGCTGTGGAGCTACACAAACTACTGCCCACTCTTACCAACCCCGTGTCATTCTGGCCCACTCTGGTGGCCGAGTGCTCTGAAGCTACTGTGACCTGGCAGCAAAGGTTTGCAGGCATGTCCCACGAAGAAAACGGGGCTTTCCCATCAAATATTCCTCAGGTTTTGTGTACAAAGATGTTTGACCAAAGACTCCAGATGAGGAAGGAATTGAAAATCAGAAAGTATAAGAAACTATTCAGTATCATCCATCAGCTCCTGCAGTAATAAAGCCCCTGTTTATGCACAAAATTAATCTCTCATTACTAATGTACATCAGATGGTTCAAATTTCCCCTGCTCCCTCTCATGGCCTGAAAGAAACTGAAGCAAGCAGCAAGAACCCTCTTATTAAATAACAAGCATCCATCTCATTATTTCTGGAACTTGCCTGTGAGTGCCCTGTGCAAACGTGACACTTGGGCACCCTCAGCTGCTTCATTTTATAGGCAGTTTGAGACTGAGGTGGCTTTTGGTCCCAGCCCTACTCAATGCAGGGCTGGTTCAAAAGCACAGTACCACAGATCCTCAGACCTGCAAACAGCTGAGGGGCTGCTGGGCTCCCTTCTGAGCCATCAGAAATTCAGCCTCGAGTTAACCAAGGCACGGCCCAGGCACCGCAGAGAGCACTGCGGCTCCACCTTCCCCACAGCCATTTAATCTGGGTAAGGATAATCCTGTCACCAGCAAGAAATCAAGTGTTTGAAAAACATGTTCACCAGTGCATTTCAACTAGCAACGTTTTTAAACACTGTTTCACACCCTGTGAAAATGCAGTCACACCTCAGACAGGGCTGCATCTTCACAGGGTATCACAGTCACTTACAGACCCTGTTCTTGCACCTGAGAAAGATTGGGAGGAAGAACCTTTATCCTAAGGATGCCTTAAGCAAAGTCTCACAGGGCGAGAAGGTCACATTTATCGCTTAGCAACTTTCCTCTCCCAAAAGTCATGGCCCAAAACTTACCGTGGCTGTGTGGGCACCTGCACACAGAGCTGAGGGAGCGGCTGGTCCTTGCCTTGCTCTCTGGTGGTCCATTCAGGAGCTGACAGTTGAGCATTTTATTCCCCCTGCAAAGAAAACACAGCAGTTGAGCAGTGCCAGGGAAGTAGCAGGACCAGAGCAAATTCCCAGAAAAAGCCTTGGCACTGTTTCTCCTGCTCTGGGGCTGCGAGTGAGACGGAGTAACAGAGCACGACACATGGAGCAACAGAAGCTGAACGACGCACGTGTTACTGCAAGGAAAATTAACAATATTAGAGGGGAGGGGGGAGGGGAAGGCACTTGCTAGCAAATATTTATTAAAACACAATCTTATCCTCGTCTGACCCTAATTCCGATTAAAGAAAATGGGACAGACTGGCGTCACTGCTGGGGCAGTCAGGCGATGTCACTGACCATCCATGTATATAATTGCCCAGGAGGTCCCACAGCCACGCCCTCGCCTTCCCTCCAGCAGTCTGAGATGTGTCACTTTATGTCACCTCCCGGTGCGAGGGGGTTGGAACTAGATGGTCTTTAAAAGTCCCTTCCAACCCAAACCGTTTGAGGATTCCATGACCATTTTGAGGCCGCTCAGCCCCACTCCCCAGGCTCCCAGAGCCCTCTGACACAGTCAATGCATCTTCCAGGCTCACACCAGCCAGCTCTCCATGCACCCTGCTCACCGCAGCCTGTCTGAAGGACACTAAAGATCTGCAGCCCCCACAGATCTCCTGCCACCCACACATCTTCTACAGAGATCATCAAGGGAAGTGCTTCCCATCCCAGCAACCCAGCATGCTCCGTAAAGAGGAGGGAAAAATCTGCTGACCTCAGTCAGATTTGGAGGCTTCAAAACCCGACACGTTTAGGAGCCAAGTGTGCCTGCCCTAATAATAGCTACAGCACTTCACAGGAGCACAGGGAATCATAGTTTGGGAAGGAACCTTAAAGATCATCTAGTTTCAAGCTCATGCCGGGCCAGGGATGTTCCCCACAAGACCAGGGTTTAGAGACCATAAGCACAGGAAATCTTGGGAAATCTGGACATGTGCCACATGGTTGGAGAGACTCCTGAAATAGCCCAGCAAGCAGTGAGCTTGGTGCAGTGTCCCCATCAGTCACTGGCTATCAAGCCTAACCCCACGGCATAATAACATTTCTTAAATATGCTTTACATTTTAAAAATAATGAAGAAACAGGGTGAAAAAAATGCTGTGAGGGAAGGGAAGAGTTGAAATTCAACCCCTGTAAGAAGCCCTAAAGACAAAAGCACATTTCACATTCTGAAATCTGTAAGAGAGTTGATTTTCTGTTCCTCAGCTTCAATCACGTCTTTGCTAGTGAGATTTGGCACTAGCCCAGGTCTCCTGAGGAAGCAGAGGCAAGGATTTTCCGAAGGATTTGTCACCCACATCTCCTCCTGCAATGCTTCCTTGGGGATTTTTTAATGAGCAAGGCCCTCCTTTGAAAAAAAATCTGCCTTTAAAAGATGAGGCCATGCCCACGAGAAACCCCAGGGCAATATTTCTACCTCAACCCCAGCTCCAAGCCCCCTGTTTGCCTGCAAGCCCTGCTGCCCTCCACCTGCTTAAGGAGGATGTTTTCATTATTGTTCAATTTGCAGTGAGTTTAGCTTCACGTCCTTCATTGGATTATTTTTATATTTAATGTCCTCTCCTCTCCTCCTCTTCTTTTTATAGACTGGTAATCCAAGTCCCTTGGCTAGGCTGAGTAATCTTGATCAGATTTTAATCAAAGTAAGCCAGATCCTCAGCTGCCAGTATTGATGCATCTGCCTTTAAATATTTGAACGATGCCGATTTACTCCAGCAAGGCGAAGGCCCCATCCGTTCAGGAAATTTAAATTCCTTCCTAGGCATCAAGCTAAAACAACAAGACAGAACAAGCAACCTGCTGCGAAGGGGTTTTAGTTTATAAAACCAATACCCAGGATTTCAGAACTAAATGAAAATCTGAGATAATCCCTCCCCAAATCCAGCCTGGGAAAAGCACTCCGGACAGATAAGTATCAAGTAACTTCTTAAAACACACTTTTTCCTCTTGTAAAAGCTTTCATCAAGTCAGAGCCAAAGGGAAATTACCCACAAGGCCTCATTCCTTGACATGACCCAGAGAATTCATGTTTTCCACGCTTAGAAAATGCATATTTTACCCAGGCAGGCTTCTCCAGGATGGGCCTGCTTCTGCTTTGTTCAGCAATGACCCTTGCACCACTGCCAAACCCCAAGCATCCAAAATCAGCATATTAGTTGGAAAATAATGAGATTTCTGGAATACAAAACGTTGGCTCCATTTTTCTTACCTTTAAAGATGATATCTGCCAGCTTCCCACCACAGATTAGAAAGCAAAAAAAAAAAAAAAAAAGCACTTAGATGAAAAAGAGTCTCATCTAATCGCCTGACTCCAGGAGATGAGTTTGAGGTAGAGACAGGAGCTGTCCCACAGAACTCGCCAGTATTTGGACTGCAAACAGTGCCCAAGCAATGCCAAAAATAGCTGATTGCCTCAAATACACTGCTAAAGGCAAAACAAGCCACTTATCCTGATTCACTTACCCAGCTGGGGGTGAACTCCTGAGAAACAAGAGGGATTTTGCAGGTTCTCTGGCCATTTCCACTGAGACAGGTGTTACACAAGCATCACCTCAGGAGTTACACCAGAGCCCCACAATGCATCTGCATTTCCATCCCTACTGCTGTAAGCTCTTCAGGGTGGCTCAGATCCTATTTTAGGCCCAGTCCTGAACAGGAGGAGAACAACTCAAGGGTCTCAGTGCCTCCTTCCCCAGGGAGGCTGAGGGCTCCTACTCAACTTTCCCAGCTGTTGGCTGGACTGGCCCTTCCTTCCCCCTGCAGCCAGGGGGGCTTACAAGCAGGCAGGTTGGGATCAAATCCTGTCCTGGGAGCCAATCCTCTCTCTTCATGACTCTTATTTACCATCCTGCCTCACCTTTGCTCTTCACACCCCAAAGTCAAGATGGAGGAACAGGACAAAAGAGGAGCAGCTGAGGGAGCTGGGGTTGTTAAACCTGGAGAAAAAGAGGCTCAGAAGAACCTTCCCATTCTCCACAATTCTCTGTTAGGAGGTTGTAGCCAGGTGAGGGTCAAGCTCTGCCCCCAGGGAACAAGGATGGGACAAGAGGAAATGGCCTCAAGCTGTGCCAAGGGAGGTTTAGATTGAATATTAGGAAAAATTTCTTCACTGAAAGGGTGTTCAAGCACTGGAGCAGGCAAACCAGGAAAGTGGTGGAATCACCATCCCTGGAAGTGTTCAAAAAACATGTGGATGTGGCACTTGGGGATGTAATTTAGTCCCCAAGACACCTGGGGGCTTTTCACTGCTGGGTTAATGGTTGGACTTGATGATCTAAGAAGTCTTTTCTAACAGAAATAATTCTATGAGTTGATAATCACCATCATGCCACAGCCCCGCTCCTGAACTGCACTTGGATTCATACCATGTCCTCCATGCAAGTCCAATAAAACCACTGACCCCTCAGCTGAACAAATATTATGGGATTAGACGCTGCCCTGTGAGGGACAAAGCCATGGGACAGTGCCCTTAAGAGGTTATTACTCATTAAAGGGACCGAAAATGAGCTCGGCCTTAAAAAACATGAAGTCAGCTGATGGTTGTAAGGGGAAATTACAAAAAAGCAAAGCTAGGGATGAGGAAGAACCAAGGACTTTGTTTCTTTCCCCATGGCTCCTCCACAGCTCTGTGAGGAGAAGAGTGCTCCAGTGGACACAGCCCTACTAATTTCACCATTAACAGGGCAGATTAAACCAGCCTGTGAATAGTCTGATGAAGGAAAGTATATGGAGGAGCATCTGCAGGGGGGTTAACGAGCTCCAGCTCCTGCAAGCAGTGGCATCTTTTGTCCTTTCCCATTAGCTCACCCGAGCATCCCTGATCCGAGACACAGGTTCCTACAGCAAGATGGCCTTATTAGTGTCTGTGTATGGTGACAAGGAGACCACAACAGGTGGCCCAGACAGCAACCGAACCACTTCACCCCACTTGCCCCAAAACAGGTTCAAGATCATGCCAAGGGCAACCAGGATCAGAGCACAGAAAAGATGCCATGGGCAAGTAGTCCAAGTTACCCTCGTGTGCCTTCCACACTGTTAAAGACTCAGCTGGAACATGTTGTCCAGTTTGGAATGCTGATCTTCCAGATGGTGTGAACAATTGGAGACAGGCCAAGAGAGACAGACAACAGTGACTGGAAATCTATAGGAGACAGTTGGCAAGGAGGGATGGAAAGCATTTGCGATGCTCAGTCTAGAGAGGATGGAGACATGGTTACAATCTTCAGACAAACAAAAAGGAAAGGGTGGAAAAGCCAAAACCAATCCACCTCTCCACCTGTGAAAAGGACAAGAAGTCCTGAGCTTAATTTAAAACAAGGAACCTTTCAGTCAAATATAAAAAAAAACTTCCCAAGTGCACTGACAGCAAAAGCACTAGACAGTTGTCAGAAATCCATTGCTTTCCTCCAACATGCACTGTTAAATTAAACCCTTTGGGCTACGCTGCAGAAGACCCCATAACTCAGCCACGAGGCAGTCAAGAGAGTTACGAGCTCATTCTGCACTGTGACGTGGGGAATGGATAGTCCAACGCCAGTGAAAAAGAAATTAATTTCCAGCCCATCATAAAAAAGACCAAAAAAACAAAAAGCCACACAGCAGCTGCTGCTTAGAGGGACCTTTAGAAACCCTTCCAGTGTGAAAAGACCAGGAAGGGAGGGAGCAAGTGCATACTTCCAGGGCTGGCAGGAGCTGGAGAATGGAGAGGAAAAAGCCACAGCAAAGATGGGCCTGTTAAGAGTGGTGGGAACCGAAGAGAAGAGCAGAGCTGCATACCCACCTGCTCTCTGTAAGGCACTCAGCCACCACACACCACCCTGCTGTGCCAGCGGCAGGAGGGGCCTTGGGCTCTCACAGGATCTTCCAGAGTTTGGGATGCTCTCTCCTCCAGCACACACAAGCCTCATTCTGAGCTGGTGGCTCCATCCCTTACCTGTCTCTGGGTCAGGCCATTTCCATGCTGGAGCTCAGGACTGAGCCCCCAGGCTGGCTCTAGCACCTGATGGATGAGGCAGGAGCACATGGTTAGGTGCTCTCAGCTGCCAGACGAGGAAGAATTTTGGGATGTCCTTGTTTTTGTCCATGTCCAAACAAATAAAACAATGCATACATTTATACATATTCAAGTAAATAAATCTCAAGTACAGAAGCTTTTCAGGCCTGAGGCCAAGCTGAGTACCCTCAAACTCTCCTGAATTTGACTTGGAATATGGGAAGGAGTCCAGGATTTGTGCCACTCTCCTTGGATTTTGTCCTAGCTGCCTGATGACCTCTTGTGTGAGTCAAAAATACAGTCATTTTTCTGTCTGCCACATTATGGGTCTGCCCTTTTCCAGATACACAGGCTGGAGCCAATCTCTGCATCATATCTTCAAATTTGTCCAAGGCAAAACTTCTTGTGCTCCGTGGCCCAAATTTCCCTGCAATTCAGATCTTTGTGTATTTTTGGTTGGATCTGGAATCCAGTGAGCTGAGAGATGCTTGGAGAAACCAAACTCCAGCAAATTGCTTTAGTACTCATCAGAAAACACAGCATGATAAAGCATGGAACCCATGGGGAGTCCCCTAGTGATGCAGGCACATTTTGCAGCAGGTTTCACTCCAGATCGAGACATTCCACAATGCCAGACCTGAATTTCAAACCCATAAAAATTCCTCCTGAGTTTCTCCTCCCACAATGACTTGTGTTTGTGCGAGGCTTGGCTCAGACCATCACACTCACTGTATTTGCAAGACTAAATGCAGTCAAAGTCAGCTCACATGAGAGGAAACTTCTGGACCTATTCCACCACTCCTTTCCTCATGTGCAGCACAGAGAAGCCCAGAGACATGTTTGCAGTGAACTATTATCCTCTGCACTCTGCTTCCTGCTTTGTTTATAGAGACTTTGGGGAGATTTGTGGGCCTGGTGATGAATTATAGGGAGGAAGACAAACATATTTTACTGTTCTGGGCAAGGAGTGCTGGAATTCTGCGGACATCTGGAGGAATTATTTGCAGAAAATTAACACTGTTTGTCATTTGCATGATGAACTTCTGGATCTCAAATGAATGATGGGAAGAAACCGGTGGGAGATGCTCATTATCCCTGATGGAGTGAAGCCCCTTGACATGATGCTAAGGTCACCGTGATCTATGGACCTGCTGACTGACAACTCCGAGAGCTCTGGAATTGAACACACAATATAACTGGGGGCGTAAGTGATCTGCCACATTAAATGCCGAGGCGTTAATAATTGTTGCTTTGCCTCTGATTGCCGGAGTTTCCGATGCGCTTGTTCTGGCTGCCTCACAGGGCACGCACCTTAACTCCTTCCTGACTAATTCCAGAGGAGATGAAATGCAAACATACCTGCAGGTATCCAGGCAGACTCACAGATTAAAACTTCCAGGCTTTCTTGTTTCTCTCTTGATGTGCCTTTGGGGATCGTGCTCTCAGCAGCTCGCTGACAGATTCCCCACCTCTGCCTCGGTAGCAGTTACAAATCCCAGATGGGGGCAGATGATGTGCCATCACCAGCCCTGCTCTCAAATTCAAGGCATGGCAGAGAAGCCCTCAAAGTTTTTCCAATACTCCAGTGCAGCACAACTCATTGTTCTGTATGTTAATGTTTGGTGCTTGGGAGCTAACTTCATTTTCCCTGCAGCTCTAATGTGCCAGGGAAGAGCTCTTGGAGAGCTGGGAGCACTGCTAGCAGGGTGGCAGGGACCCAGAAGAACTGAGCCTGAGAAATGTCATCTCACCTAGGACATGGCTCTTGGTCTCTCAGCATCTCAGTTTCTTCCTTTGAAAAGCTACTCCTGATCTGTTGTGAACTGTTGCTTCTAAGACTTCTGAGTGCTTCCCAAAGCAGGGGGTAAGCTCCTCTCTGCTTCCCAAGGAAAGACACAGAGTTGGGGTGCAGAAAGGATGGGAGGTCTCTCCAGGGGAGCAGAGTGGATGCATCAGCTGTGGCAGCCTTATTAAAGGAGAGGCAAGAAAAGCAGAGGGCACGTGGGCTCAGATTAAATTCACTGCCTCCAGTGCTTTTGTAAGCTCCTCTAAATTCATTTCCCAGTGCTTTCACCCTGTCTCTAAGCACTGAGAGCAGCACGCCCCTTCCTCACAGGGTGCTGGGAAGATGAATTCACAAACATTTTTGAGGCAAGAAAGCAGGAGAATGTCTAATTGATGAAAGACATAATGAAAACCCCAAATGTTTTGGGCACCAGGGCCACCCCACAATTGCCACACGATGAGGAAAGCAAGGGAAGTCCTCTGCTGCAGACTGCAGCCTCCCTGCGAGCACGAGGGGGCAGGGATCAGAGGAGGGATAGCTACACTGACAGTATTCTTTGTGCAAAGGTGCTGCCAAAATACGCTGACACCTTTTCTTTTATCAAACAAAGCGCCGCGCTGATTAACGCGGGCAGAGAAATGCAGCCCCTTCCTTTCTGGAACACCTTGAGGCCACAATGTGACGAGCACGTGGATGGGGCAATGCAGACGGACTTCACCCGAGAGACAGTGGGGAGAGCACCCCACGGATTTGGGGAAGGTGTGGGAGAGCAGCACAGTACCCACCAGGGCTCTGGGAACAAATGCAGCTCGGGGGATGGCTCCGCTCCAAGCTCTGTCCCTCGTTACTGGGACTGGAGCTGAGACAGGGAAGAAAAATGAGCATCTGGAAGTCCATATGAATAAGCTAATGCCGCAGGGCTGTCAGTCATGTGCTAATACCCTTAGCTAAAGAAACATATTGATCCTGATTGCCTGGAATTGCACTTGAAAAGGGCTGGGTGACATTTCCAAGGAGACACGAGCTACTTTCAAGTCAATTAGCGGCATTGGAGGATTCATGCTGAGGGGACGCACTCACCTCCGAGGAATGCCAGGAGAGAATGAGAATTGAATTAAACCTTTTCATACACCAAGAAACAAATCCTTTAATGGCCTGTAACAGCTGACAGGACACCCAGGGTCGCCAAAAGCATGCTGGCAGCAGCTAGGTGAAGAAGTTTCCCTGTGATGAAGCTGAGGACTGCAGAGCAGCTGAATCATTGCGACAGGCCCAGGAGGGCACGCAGAGCTCCACAGGGTAATCCTCTAAACAAGGGAACAGAGGGAAGCAAAGTTTAAGTTCCATGTCAACAATGCATGTAAAGCTCTTCATTCCTCTCCAGGTACCTGATCTCCCCTGGGGCTCAACAGCAATGTCACAGCCAGCACATCTCACGTACCACTGAGCAGCATGACCCTCGTGGAACAGGCATTTAGAGGCAGTCTTTCGCCCGCTGCCTTCCCAAAAATATTCCTTCCTCCTATGGATCCCAAAGCCTCCTTCAGAGCCTAGGACTCAGGCAGGTCTGAAAGCAACACAGCAAATCCAAAGGCAGAGAAATTAGGGTAACTCCGCAATCCCTCTGTTTTTTCTATTTGTGGGTGCTCTGACCCATATTTAGTTTCCATGGTTCCTTTTATGTTCCTATAAACATGAGGCTTGTACCTGAATTCAAGGCTTTCTGGACAGCTTTACAGAGATGATTTCCTGCTCTCTCACAGCAACTGCAGTCATTCTGTCTCACAAGCCAGGGAGCAGAACTCTTCGATCCCCGTGCAGGAGGGAGTGAACGCCTTCCAATCCACCCACAGAGCAAAAGTGACCTCACCAGCTACAGACTGGCTGAGACCTCAAAACTGAACAGGTCCCTGGACTATTTGAATCTTCCTGAGCATGGCACAGGAAAATGAAAATGGACAGAGAAGCCATTCCACGTGTTTTCTCCAGCCTCAGTTCTGCAGCCTCTCAGACACTGTGGGGTTCCCTGTGATACCATCTCTCAGCCATGAGCCCAAAGCCATCTTCAACATACCAGTGACATTCAGAGGCCCCAGAAACGCCACCATGCTCTTTTCAGTGTTGTCCCAGCCCAGGGAAAGCTGCCCACTGCCCCCACCTTCCAAAGCCAAGTAGTTTAGCTAAGCCTAAAAGCCCAGTCATGTCCTCAGTCCCTTCCTCATCCACACACCTACACCAGGGATGCTGCACTAAGAGCTCTAATGGGGCTAATCTTTCTATGCTGTGGCAGCACAAGTTTAATTGTGAGATTTTTTATCCATCCTCACCATGATGCAGGTTTTCCTAGTCCAGCACAAACCAAGACCCTCTTGGTGCTCCCCTGGCTTTCCCCCCTCCCCTCTGCTACATTCCTAAACTGAATGATAGAGACAGACAGCTCCAGTCCCAAAGGAATTCAAATGGAAGTTGTTCTTCTCAACTCAGCTGAAGAGAAGAGCCTGTGTTTATAAACCTGCAGGCTTCAAGCAGAATAAATGAATCTCCTAATAGCCCCTGCAGACAGGAGGAGACTTGGGAAATGGATTCTCCCATGGGTTTGCCATGGAGCATCCCTCAAGTTTTTAACCAAGCATTTCCTCATCGGAGTGTCTTATATGCCCAGTGATTTTCCAGAGAGAAAATGAAAGCAGAATTCTGACACACATCTGAAGAGACCTGCAGAGCCAGAGCCCCCATTCTTTCGGTGACACCTCAGACCACAAACATCTATCCAAAGCACAGCCAAAAAGCTTAAGAAACCCATTTTTTCACTAGAACAACAGAGTGCAGGGTGTGAGGCTCATTTTGCAAGGACTGCTAGGAGCCTGGATCTCAATTAAAGCTAGCAGGGCTCAAAATAGCCTTTTGCAGCATTTGCAGCCTGCAACATAAAGCATGGGTCATATTACTGAAAGCACCTGAGAAACACAAACGGCTGAGGCTCAGCTTCAAAGTGACCCTTGCTTCAACACCCACTTCTTCTCTTCCGTGGATGGAATATGGTTAAAAGCAACACATAACTACCATTTAATACTGAAGAAGTCGGTCAGACCACACTGATGCTTAGAGCTGATGCACACGAGTGACTTTTCCAAGGCTATACAGCAAATCCAAAACACAACCGAGACTTAACCTCAGATCTTCCAAACCCCTCCTTTCCCCCCCAAACCATTGCACTTTGCTTTCTGCTTGCTAATAAAAGCCAGCTGAAGGGATATGGTATGGCTGCATGGACATACTCAGCAACCAGGGCTCTAGAGAGGAGCACAAGCAAGGGAGAGAATCCATTCCCTCTGTGAGATGGGAAGAAAGAAGAGGGGCACAGCAGGGTGCTCCTGACAAGATGGGAAGGAAAGCAAAGAGGTTTTTTTTTTGTCTTTACTGTGAAGAGATGTCTGCATTTCCCTTATTAACAGCAAGGCTCAGCCCCAGCTAGAGAACAGCAGGAAAGGCTGAAAAATGGGGTCTTTTCAAAGCACCATTTCTCTATAAATATCAAGCATGAGCTGCTGCCTGTGAAAGCAGCCCATTACATTTCTGGGGTGCTCTCACCCAGCCGTACAGGAAGCCAAACTTATTTAATGACCCTTTCTGGGTTTCAAACAAAGCAACATCATCTCCCCAGCCACCAGCAGCCCACAAGACCCCACCAAGGGACTAAAACACATACGAAAGTCAAATTAGATTGTCCCAGCATCTGTAGGAGCAAAGGGGATGGTTCTCACTTCCAGAACTGAAGGACCGCAATCTCATCTGTATGGAGATGCTACCGTATGTGCTGGCCTATTTGATCGTGTTTTAATAAAAGGAGAAATACTTCCGTTTTGCTGCAGAGCACCACATGCAGGAAGGGCTGACCCAATCACCCTCAGCTCCAGAAAGGAGTCTGCCACCATGCTGGTACAGTCACGGATGCTGTAGGATGGGAATGGGGACATACAGAGGTACCAGGGGAAGATGTGCTTAGCTGGCCAGGTGTTGAGCTGCTGGGTGGGTGGAAGGGGGAATGAGGAGGTGTCCGAGGAAGCTGGAGGGATGGGAAAAGGGGAAGACTTCCATCAAGTCTTAAAGCTGTTTGTTCTGGCCCTGCCTGCCATTATGAATTTTTCCTGACCTTGGCAAAGATGATGCAAAATCCAACCCAGTATGAAGTTGGAGGAGGACTCAGGTAATTTTTTTTTCACAGCCAGCTTCAATTCCCGTCAAATCCCAGTCGACCCCAGAAATCACTACTGCAGAAGTCTCAGCAAATCCAGTGACCCCAGGAATCCACATCCCTGTACTGGGAATGCACTTTAAATACATACACACAGCCTGGGGGGAGAGCTTCCCCCTACCTTCTCACATCTAGGCCTGAGGGCTCAGCTGTGTCTTCTTACATAGATATCTTTATGGAGGCAGAGGAGTTAAGCTTTATTAAAATAAGGGCCAAGATTCTCTCTGTCACATGCACCCACGACACGAGAGTTCAACGTGACGTGCATCACCAGGAGGGCTACCAGCAAAATTGCAAGAACTAGTAACCAGAAGACCCGGGTTCAGGCCAGAGACAAAAGAAAGACACAATGTGATGAGGGGCTGAACATCTTGTATTGCTGTCATGTGTGTCCTCGGGTCAGGTGTGGAGCACAGACAGTGAGGCAAGGCAGCAATGAAACAATGCTGACCATGTTTTCCTTGCCCTGTGCCGTTCATACGCTAAGGCTGTTACAGCTGCAGCCACGTGCTCCCCACACAGCCACAGACAGAGAGGATTTAGTTCTCTCTAAAGCTAAATCTCTAATCCAAAAACCTGTGGATAAAAAACAGGGTTGGGAAAGGAAGCCATGACCAGCTTTCACCACCCAAAAAAGTCTGCACAACTGCCTGGGTGCCAATAGGACAGAGATAACGATATTGAAGTGAATAAAATCAATTGTTCTGTAAGAGCTTTCTGGGACCATTAGTTAATTAAGTTGCCAACAGATAAAGGTCTATATAAAAAACTCTGATCACCTTCAGCACCCAAGATTAAAGAGGACTGGTGTCCACCCCCTGCCTACTTGCAAAATCCAAAACGGTTCATTCTCTGCCTGCTCTCTCTCACAGAGCAGCAAGAGTTAAAAAACAAATCCACACTCCTTCTGCAAAAGCAAAGGCACTGCCAAGCACAGGAACACCAGGGAGAAGGCAAGCACGCGGTTTGCAAGCTGCCCAGCTTTATTATTTCTTGAAACAAAGACATCTCTTAGTGCAAATGTTTTTCAAGAGGTGCAAGAGATGCAATAACTGTGATGAGTCCCTTTCAGACACATCCATCCTTTTGGGACCATCACTTGGGAGACGATGAGCAACTTAGTGCTTTGCCCAACTGAGCTGTCCCTGGCCCCACTGCCCTTGGCCCCCCCATCATGGTGACGGAAACACGATCAGCAGTGTTTCATTTCTGCTGAAATCCACCTCCATACCCCTGTGCTGGAACTTGGTGATCTCTATGGTTCCTTCCAACCTAAACTATTCTAAGGTTCTATGATCCCCAGCCCACCAAAACCACATCCCAGCTTTCACCTGAAATGTTGAATTGGCCTCATTCTCCCCCAAGGAATGGTGAACCTACCCAATCCTTGCTGTATTCCAGTGGCCTCAGCAGAGTTAAACCCAGGCAGGGTGTTTCGAGAAAGCGCTCCCTTCCATAATGTGAACCGAAAAGGAAAAAGGGATTTGGAAGCCCAAGAACAGATGGGAGCAAAAAGGGACTGTTCTCTAAAGACGTTCAATAATGGTATTTTTACAAACATCACAGAGCATCACGAGGTCTCTGCAAACAGCAAAGTCAGACTCCAATTACCTTTCTGACCACCCCTGAAGATGCTACAGGACTAAGCATTGCTATCCTCAAACCTTGCCTTTCCAGAAGTAACAGCTTCCTGGTGTACCTTTACCCTACTGGTGACCCAGAGAGTCCTTGTCACCACATTCCCACCCTCACATTTAAATCTCACTGAGGAGCGGAAGCCAGAAGTTATGTGGTTTATACACATCTGCTGAGATGAAGGAACATCATTTTTTCCTGGCTCCCCACGTGAATTGCAGCCCCCTCTGGGCAGTGCAGAATTGCTTTTGAAGAGAAGCTAGAAACACTTCAGCACTTTCTGAACAGATAAAAGGGGAACTGTCGAATCCAGTAGTTCTGGGGAAGAGAAAGATTTCTGCTTCCCGACGGCTGTTTACAGCACTCGCACAGCCTGGCTGGGGTAGCATTAACCACCGTGGTGCTCCGGCAAAGTCACCAGCACCACCCCGTGCTCCTGTTTGCCACAGGAGCAGAACATTGCTCAAACAGCATCTGGTTAATATTCAAATCCCAGAAAACTCACACACCCCTTGCTGCCATCTAGGTTTTCTGAGGCTCTGACTCCCAATGCACTCGAGTCAGAGCTGGACTCTGTTTTTCCAGCTAGTTGGAAGGCAGCTGCTGGAAAGGCTGGAAACACAAGCACTGGGGGAAGACATGGGCACATCCCAGCATTTCCCTGATACAGAGCAGTGGGACAAGCTGCCAGTACATCCCAACAGCATGACATGGGTGCAGGGCAGTGCATGGCAGCATGACCCCCGGCAGGGCTGGTAGCACCCCAAAGCCAGCAATGAAACCTTAAGACAGAGCGTAGCATTTTACCCTTTGTTTATCCCAATCTCCCAAGGCCTTCCAGCAATGCACAGCTCAGGAACAGCTTTCATTACTTTGTTTAAACCCTTTCCAAACCCATTTAATCTTTAGCATCCACAGTATCCTGTAGCAATGAGTTCCACAGTTTGCCTACACAGCATGGCAAACAATTTCTCCTCTTGAAGCACCCCCAAAGTAATTTCACTGCAGATGCAGAAAGAGATGAAAAAGCAGGGGGCAGTCTGGAGGAGAAGAAATTAAACCGTCACAGCTTTAGGAAGAGCTGGCAAGGAAAGGTTAAATGAACTAGGTTCATTCAGTCTAGAAAAAAAAAAGGAGAAGACTAAGGCACAGAGGCATAACAATCATCCAGTAGCTTGCAGGTTATTAAGACAGCAGTCGATTGTTCTCTGTGTTCAGTGGCAGAAGAAGAAATAATTTAACTTGGAGCAAAGAAAGCTGAAGTTTAGACACTTAAAAAAAAAAAAAAAAAGACTAAAAACTTTCTTCCTACAACAGATACAGGAAAACTGCAGAATTTTTCACTGGAGACATCTACGGAAAGGTTAAACAAACACCTGTGTGGAGGGGAGAGGTGTAATTGATCTTGCCTCAATGCCAACACATGGAGTAGATTATCTGCAGAGGCTCGTTCCAGCCCTCTGCGATACCAACAACAAACTTTTTAACTGCTTTCTTCATGCATTTTTAATTGCATTTTAATTTTTGTCCTCGTATAGCTTGAGACAAGTGTAAAAACAAAGCCGTGGCTAATATATCAGAAATTACACGCTTTCCATTCCTTCAGTGTAATAAAAAGATGTAAAAGTTAGAACTGATATATATTGAGCTATACAGTCACACCAATAAATATGTATGGGTGTCGCGTCCCCTTTTGCTTTGCCAAAAATAGTACCAAATTATGCCAACCAATGAGAAACCACGTTTCATTAGGAAATGAACTTTAAAATACAAGATTAAAACGTGGTTTTTAAATCAAGATTTCCTGCTTGTTGATTTAAATCATGATTAAAATGGGTGATTTAAATCAACCACCTTGAAGAAAACAGGCTGCCTCCTCAAGTCTTTAGGGTGGAGAAGCCAGCAGTGCCCTGAAGACCAGTCAGGTAATTCCAGTTTGTACTGCTCTGCTCTTTCTCCAGCTCAGCATTCCGAACATATCCATCTTCTCTGAAGAAAAAGCAATTTCCATCCCCAAGCCTGACACCCCAGTCGTTTCCACCACCCTTCTCTAGACCTTGAGCCTGCACAGTTCTCCTGCCCAAAGAGCAGCATCAAGAAATTTCAAGCTGACACAGAATCAGTCTCACACAAACTTCTCTGCGACAATTATAATCAGATCCTCCCTGGATGCAAATACTGTTTCTGAGCGTGGGCTCCAATCACAGCTTGTGAATAATTACGACAGGATTTAAAAACCTGCCCTCGAGAACAAGAGGGATGTGGAATCAACATGCCTGCTGGAGGGGATGGAGGTACACACAGAAAGTGGGAACTTCCTGCCAGCAAGACATGGAGAAGAGAGCCCCAAAGACCTCATTACAAATGGATTTTGGATATTTCATCACAGAGCTGGTCTAGAACACCAGGGTGCCACAAAAGGTGTTGGCTCCACATTTCTGCAGAACACCATGGTCCAATGAGGGCCAGGTCACATCTCCAAAGTGATGGCATAGGCTTCACACAGAAGAAGCTTTCACAGAGCTCTGAAGAGAGCTCCAGACTCCAGAGATCCTTTGATTTCCAGATTACTCTGACAAGACCACCAGCAGAGTTGCCAGACACTGGTGTTTCAGCGTGCACTCATCTGGCAGAACTAGGCTGAACACCAGTTCACTTCCCTCGGCACATGGACACAGATGGGACCGAGAGAGAAAGCAGAATCCCCAGACAGGATACATCCCAACTTTCTCTTTCCTCCAAATCAAAGATGTACTTGTGGTTCTGAAGATTCCCCAAACGAATCCCACTGCTTTTATTTATTTACTTACTTATTTAACAGATCTGAGGTGCAGAGGAACAATAAACCAGCAAAAAAGCCAAACTTCAGTTGTCACAAAGCCAGAATTAACTCTCCAGTAAATACTGGTAGAGATCCAGCCTACCTGACCAACCTCCACAGGCCACATGGGATGTCCCAGTGTCAGAACCTGCCTTTCCTTATAGAAGTGGAGAGAAGGACTCTGAGCTGAAAAATGGAAAGTTTCCAGCAACAGTGTGCGAAATGGAAACAACTCAGTCAGGTTAAGATGACATCTCTGGGAATCACAAAGATCTTAACCCAACTAGTCCATCCAGGAAGGAGATGCCTCATGGGCATTTTAATGGTCTTGGTGCTGGCAATTTCAGTGGAACAGGAATAGGAGTGGAAAAATGCATCAGCAAGGATGGAGGTGGAAAGGAGAAACCAGGACAAATTGAAAGAAATAACCAGAATTTCAAGAAGGATTGGACATCCCACAATCAAACTGAAATGTTCTCAGCACCTACTGAGATTCCATCAGAAACAAAACAATTCTACCAAATGACATTTCAGCACAAATCCACCAAAATAAAACACCAGGATTTCACACCGGCATGAAAAATTGTAATTTTCCTTGGTTTGGCTTTCAAAAATCAAAAATCAAAGAACTCTCATGATTTTTAATGGTTTTTTTTTTCTTCTTTCTTTCTTCTTATTCCCCACATTAAATGAAACAGAAAGAATGGCACCCAGGCAGGATTCACCTGTCTTTCTCTTCCCACCTCTTCTAACTTGCCAAGACTTCCTTCTTCCTTAAACAAAATACAAAGAGTCTGTGAATGAAAAGCAAACTCATGTTAAAAGCAGAATCTGCAAGTAAAGTCAAGGAAACTTTGAATCAAGGACAGAATAGGAATGAAAGACAACAAAAATACTACTAAAAATAAATTTTAAGCTCCCCATTAAGAAAAGTCCTTCTCCTGTTCAGTAAAATTGAACCCTTGGCATTTTTTTCTGCAAATTGATTGTTGTGTTGTTTTGTGTGGGCTTTTTTTACCAATTTAATACATTCCGTCTGCACGAAGTTGGGCAGCATGAAAGGGCACTGGGCAAGTCAGACTCGAGATTTTCAGCTTTGGCTCAAAAGCCAAAATCTGTTGTTGATTGCTTGGGTAGAACAGCAGAGAGAGGCCAGAGTGAGCTTTAAAAACAAATTCAACACCTTCCAGAGCCTGAGAGGCATCTCTTTCCATCTGCCATCTCAAGCAATTCTCCTTGCAGCATGAGAAGCAGGCCAAGACCTGAGCATATTTTGCAGATCCTCCTGTGATTTTGCAAACTCACCCCACGGTGGGGGGAAGAGCCACCGCCTCGTCTGCCTCTCCTTCTCCCAGCAAGCAAACTGACTGCCTGGCCCTGGATTCTGTCATTAGAGACAGGAGTCGTTAAGAATTCATGCCCGCTGCCAACACTGCATTTTTTGGAGAGGTCCTGCACTCAGGCAGAACTAATGAGCAGGCAAAGAAAGGGAAGAGCAGTTAAAGCAGAAAACACGCACACAAATAGAGCCAAAATGAGAATGCAGACTTATCTGTAGGCCTTCTCCCCTCCAAGGTACTTCGGCAGCAGCGCATAATGAAATGTTTACCTGGGGGAAGGGATGATTGTCATACCTGTGATAGGGATGGGGAGGCTGAGGGAGGGAGGATCTAACAGTACCCAGGTGCACTGGAGGGCTGTGTTGGAACTGGGGCCGGGTTTGAAAGCACCGATCCTGACACATCCATTCAGCCGAGGAGATCACAAGGTGAAGGCAGTGCCTTCAGATGGCTCCGAAGGCTGCAAATTCTCAGCTGTAAAAATAGGCCAGATAATACCTGTCTGAAGGGGATTTACCCTGCTGTATGTGCAAAATACTTTGCAGTCATTGGACAAAGGATTTTATCAAAATACAGCCAGAGGCTGGATGAGATATTAACCTCCCCCTCTTCCAGCTACTGCAAAAAAAAAAAAAAATCCTGCTGGTTTCTGGGAGCAGAAGGCAGCACTTCTTCCTGCATTTCTGTGTGGAACAGCCAGCTGTGGAGCATGTGCTTACCACTAATAACAACTTTAACTGCAATGGAAGAGCAGAGAACTTAATCACATATAGAAATGGGACACGGAGAGATGGGACTCACAGAGGGATCAGCTCCCTTTGCACCCACAGAACAGTTTACACAAGGAAGGATGCTCTTCAATGTACACATCTCCATGTACAGCTTTGCTGAATTGTTGCTGCCAGAGAATCGTAACTAAAGCATTTCTCACTTCCATCTGTTTCTGTTGTAAGCCATAATGTTACAGCAGCATTTATTCCTTCTTCCCTTTCTCTTCCCCTGCCTGCTTTTTCCCCAAGCATCCAATTTTTTAGGCCTATAACCCTGAAAATGATGAAAGTCTCCCATTGATTTCAATTGGCTTTTGTTTAAGGGCTTGATAGCAGAGAGAAAAATTGAATGATCATTCATTGAACGAGACAGATTTGGCCCAGTTCCCCAGCTGGTGTAAATCAGCACGAGCACTCAGAACTCGGAGGCTCCCTGCCCTGTGCTGATGACTTAGTCCACTTCTGTGCACACCAGGAATTTTAATGATGCTGCCCTGCCCTGCCAGCACACAGACCTAGCGTGCAGCTTTTAATGCTGCTCAACAGCTCCCGCTCAGGACTGTGCACGATCCGCCTCACTCACCTTCAGGGCAGCTCATGCCATGGGCTGGAAGACAGCTCTGAAGCTGCCAGGGTGTTCCCCTGGGGCACAAGCCTTTCCACTGCCACCAGGTATTGCAGCCTACTGCGGCATTGCTCCCGGCAAAGGAGCAGCCTCTTAATCCCAGTATTCAAACCAGGATGCACCTGATGTGTTACACTCCTACTCCGGACTGTGGCAATGGAAGGGTGGCACCTATCTGTGAATTTACTTTGCCTCCCTTCCTCTCCTTGCTCACCGGAGGGAATTAGCCCACCTGGGATTAGAGCAGGCAGCCTGTGCTGGCAGCAAGGTAAAAGGCACAGGGAGGCTTTGCAGCAGCACGTGCCTGAGGCAAGACAAGAGGCATACCAAGCACAACTCTAAAGCCATGCTGCTGCTGGAAATCCCCTGGAATTGCCTTCCCCTCGTGATGCAGGTATTCTTTCTGTCCAAAGCTCACCTGTAGGCCTGTCCAACCTGAAAAAGGTGCTCCCAAGAGGGGCAGGAGAGGATATGATGCACTACAGCACTACCATCAGGGCTAGCAGTAAGTTCAGGGTCTGAATGGGAGCTAGGAGGCAGGATACAGGGTCAAAGGTAGTCAAACCTCTGCCAAAATGTGTTTTTCCATGAGTTTCCACTTACCTAATTAGAGACATACTACAAGAGACACTCTGGAGGAGCAAGAACCATTTGTCTACAAGCCTCTAGCATTGATCAGCTGGATCTTTCCTTCCCTACAGAGGAGATTGCTACAGTAGTCCAGGAAAGGAAGGGGAAAGGCAAAGCAGAGAAATGAACAAGCTAACAAGAGGAAAACCTCCTCTGGCTGGCAAGTCTCTTGCTCACCTTGATTAGCTGAGCGGGATATAGACATAAAATTACAATTGCTTCCTCTGTTCCCCCTTGCCCCCCTCTTTGTGTGGGGAAGATGTTAAAAACGTCAGGCTTGATTTACCCTGACACACTGACTGACTCACGGCAGCTATGAATCCTCCCCACCAAACCAACCTCCTCTACCTGCCACCAGGCTGCAGATGGCAGGGGGAGGAGGGGGGAAACACCATCTCCCCCTCTTGCTGTGCACATCAAGCCAAATAACCTCTTCTTTCACCCACCTCCCAAAAAGGAGACAGGCAGCTTTTGTTCAGGTAGCTGACGCTGCTGCATGAGTGTGTTTTAAACAAGGCCAGGCGATCTCTCCTTCGCTTTGTGCCTGTCTGTGCTCATTTTTGTTGATGCAAGAATCTGGGGATGTGCTGAAGCACACATGTTCAGCTCAATCTGACCACTGCCAAGTGAATTACAGCTCAATTTCACTAGGGTGATTAGCTCCAAAAGGGGAAAGGAGACGGCGGGGGGAAAAGTAAACGCCAACCTATCCTTGTGCAAACTTCCAAAGGAACAGCTAAAGTGCGTTTTGGATAGAAATGCAAGAGAAAGCTCTAGGCAGGAGGGAAGGAAAAGGGGTGGATAAAAGGAGAGAGGGAAAGATCTAACAGAAGCGGATGCGGTGCAGTCTGGGATACAGTTCTGGCACGTCTCCAGAGGCCAAAGCAGTTCCTATAGGATGGAGGTTTTCTTTTAAAAATACTAATGGGCTGATTTGCAGAGCTGCCTGGCTCCCAGGTCTCCCACAGAAACTACTCCTCAAACATCATTAACATGTGTGCACTGCTGAGGAAGCCTTCCAAATATGACCCCGCAGCCTGACTGCAGCAGCCGACTCAAACAGTGCCCAAACGAGGGATGAAAAGGATCTGCCTCCCCTTGCCCAGGCACCACGCACCACCCTCACAAGGCCCGGGTTTGCTGTGCACTGTCACGGCTCAGGGCTGGCATGAGATACACACGCCTGGCTCTTGCCTCTCGAGGCCACGGCCTCAGCCCCACAGGGCTGTGGTGTCCTCCACGCCCTGCTAAGACAGATGGTTCTGGTGGAAATCACAGTGTAGCCCAGCATGATTACCCTTCCTTCACCATCTGCCCTGTGCTTCCTCGTCCAGCACACAAGGTCTCATATGGTGGGAGAAGACTGGGGAGATCCATTCCTGAGCAAAGGAAGCGCTGTCAGTCAAACCACATCTTCCAGCACTCAACCTCTGAGGCCCTGTATCAAGACAAGAGGCCACAGCAGGCATAAGAACAGGGCCACAGCCTTCCCAAGGGGAGGAGGGGGAAAGCAAAGGAGGATCTCTATGACCCTCTTCTTGCTGCACACCCTTTGATTATGGTCAGCATCCGAAGGGATGTGCCTTCCATGATGATCTAGTCCTGCTTCACATCTATTCTCCTCTTTTGGACTCCACAGCAGCAAGTGGTGATGGAATACATATATAATTATGCATGTCAGGAGAATGGACTTCACTTTCTTTAAACCTTTTGCTTAATGAGTTCACTGAGTAACCCACATCACAAGATACTGCAAACCATCCTACTCCTCTCTGGACTGTGCTTGGTTTGATCCCCCTCTCCCAGCTGCCTCTCTACTAAACCAACACATCTCAATGTGATTCATCTCTCCTCGTGAGGAAGCTCTCCTGTACTTTAAATCACAGACTCTATCTTTTTGAGGTTTCTTACACCTTTCCCCCCAAAAGGTAGTTACAATTCCAGCAGTGGCAATTTTAGGTAGAGAGCTTCCCTCACCCTCCTGGTAACACACCTGATTCCTGGGTTTGACCACTGCTGAATGTGGTTGAGACATCCAAAACCCACACCAATGCTGGCAAAGGGTCCCTTCCCACTATTCCAAATACTGAGGGATAAACAAATTTGTTCATGTTGTACTTTTCAGGAGGTTGCTGGAAGAGTACTTTGTCAAATTACTGGAGGGACCAACAAGACACATTGCAGAGCTTGGGGCTACTTGTATTTACTAGCAGAACCACTACTGAGTTTATATCTTATCTACAAAAACAAACCCAGAAACCTCGCCATCCCAAGAGGGAGAAAACACCGTTTGCACAGTACAATACAGCACAACAGTTCTCAGTGACATTGGCATGCTGAGCTTCTTTTGCAACCTCCTGGTTAAGGAAAAGTTCCAAAAAAACGTGTGTAGTGCGATAAACAAAAGCAGCACAGCTGGAATTCCTGTGATACAGAATCCCATTTCTCTGTAGTTATTTATAAACTCTTCTTTCCAATAGTTGGGAGCTTCATAAACTAGAGCAGATCAATACACCTGAAAAGGTAGAGGCAGATCAGAGGGAATTAGATGACATTGGTGTATGCATGTTTAGAAATAAGAAGAGAAGAGCTGATAAAAATGTGTAGGTCAGAAAGGCCTTTTTTTCCTTTTATTTTCCGTATCAGATATTTTCTGCATTTCCAAATAAAAATTTCTAAGTGCTTTTCTTAAAAAAAAGGTCTATTTTCTTTCCTTTTCTCATACCCAAGCCGAAGTAATTTCTGATTGGAAAATTTCCCATTGGAAAATGCCAGAAACCAAATTCATCATGGTTTTGGGAAGGGTGGCAGGGAGAAATCTAACTCGGGTCTTATTTTTCACTAATTTTCCACTCAAATCCAGTCACTGCCTTTTTAAAGCTGTTCAGAAAAAGAAAAGCAAAAGCATCCTTTTCCCAGCAGAAGCATTGCAGCTTTTGGACAGATGTGGTTATTCTTCATGTGCGAAAAACTTACAGGCTTCCGGCTGCTGAGACAGCCCGGAGATCACCCCCAGCCATGGGAATGGGAACACAGCGCTGGGGTTTCTCTTCTGACAGGCCAGAAACCGTGTCCAACTCTCCAAGTTGCCTCGGAGCCACCTCCCCAGGCTGTCTGCAATCCAAATCAAATCACATCTGACTTCAGGCCAAGTTCAGAAAACTCGATTATCTTTCTCCCCCTACACAATGGGAGATGGCAGGTTGAGGGGAAAGAGGAGGAAGGAGTGAAAAATTAACACAAGCACTTAAGATGTTATGAAACTGCAATATGCATCTGTAGCCTGGCCCCTGGTCCTCCAGCCTATACATTATTTAACAGAAAAGAAAGCATAAATGAGCCAGAACAATAGCTAGAGGGCGGGAGAGGAATGTATATATATATATATATATATATATATTTAATTCCTTAAACCATGCCCATTAGTTTTGTTTCTTATTTAGGATACTGCATTAATCATGATAATATTTTACAGCCGGGCTGTACACTTTAGCCATTACTTTAATCAAAGCCATCAGCGTACCCAAGAACACGCTACCAGGTGGGAATAGCTGCTACCGCTCGCTGTTAATTACTTTGCATTTTACAGCAATCAGCAGCAGGGGCTGAGATCATAATAAATTCATGACTTATGGGTCCATAAAATCATTACCGTAGGAAAATATGTTTTATCAGGCATTCGTCGGGCTGCTGCTCAGAGAGAGATTTCTTGAAGGAAATGACACCCATGAAATTAAACTGATCCTTGCAGTCAGCAGAAATGCTAATGTGGGCACAAACAGAGCCCAGGCTTGTGCGGAGCGCGGGGAGGGAAAGATGGAGAAGGATTTTGCCAGCCTGGAAGGAGGGGAGGCACTGGGGAAAGCCTGCTCGCCCCAGGATAGGCAGCACAGGGGGAGGACAAGGCACTGGAGGGAAAGGGGAGAAGGAAGAGGAGGATGCAGGGCTACTAAGGAGTCTCAGCATCATCACTGCCACAGCCTGAGCCTGCAGGAACATTGCTCCATGAGGCATCTCAGCACAGGGACACAGAGAGAAAACTTACACCCTTCTAACAGGAGAATCATAGAATCATAGACTATCCTGAATTGGATGCAACCCACAAGGACCATCGTGGCTAGCTCCTGGTCCTGCACAGAACCCCAACACGGGCCTGAGAGCATTGTCCAAACACTTTTTGAACTCTGGCAGAGAGGGATCCTGCCAGATAAAGATACACCGATGAGCTGATGCGCAGCAGCTTCATCAGCCCAGGCTATATTCCCTCTCCGATGGCAGTTTTCCAGAAGGGAACACAACCTATTCATGACCAATCATGAAATCTCTTTGCTTAAATAATGACACCTGTGGCTTTGCACACAGGGAACAGCAGCTTGGCCTGAACTCCCTATCCCCAAAAAAGGTAAACCAAAGGCAGGAGGTTTAATTCAATCCCCTAAAAGCCCATGCAGGTTACACGGGATGTGATCAGCACAGGACCCGCTCCACACAGAGCACAGCAATGCCATCACACTAACATTGAGGGCGGCAGCAAAATCAAGCAGTGCCAAATTGACATAAAGAAGCAATAAAGAAGCCTCAGGATTTGAGAAGCATGAAAGGAGCCTAAATGAACTTGCTGAATATTTTCTAAGTCTTTTCTGCACTTGCATAAAATCCCATGGCACTTGCAGAGTCATTAGCCCTGCCAGTTCCTAAAAAACAAACAATAAGTTCACTTCTGATTTTTTCTTTTTTTTTTCCCCTTTTTCAATCTAAGATCAACTGAGTTTTCTTTGGCAAGAAGCCACTGGCTCTTTAGAACTCTCGTGTTTCTTGGCCTGTGAAAATGAAAAAGTGAAATGCCAACTAGAAAATACCCCCAAAGTGTTAAATTGGCTAAGCCCTTGTTTTTTGCTGTTTGTTTCAGTCTGAAAGTACTAAGGAAGCTCAGTCATAGCTGGTTTGTTTGGTTTATTCGCCTCTTCCAATTACACTGTGCAAACAGGGAACATTATTTAGTGTTATTTAAGCATGAAATTATAACAGATCATTTTAAATATCAAGGCCCTAAAAATAAATCTTTCTATCAAGGCACAGCAGGTCTAGATCTACTAGCTTGTTAACATCCGCCAGGGTGGGCAGAAGGTGGGAAAACCCCGGTGGAGAGCTCTGTGTGTAAAAGGTTTGTTCCTTTCCTTTCTGGGATCATAAAGACCCGGGCACTCCGGCTCCAGGACTGCTCTGCCAGGGCTGGAATCTGAAGGAACACGGCAGCAGAACCAACAGCGTGGCCAGAGCAAACCTGATACCCCCCAGAAGATTCTGCACGGTGCCCTGGGCTCTGCCACTCCTGCAGAGCCCGGAGGAGCACCACCAGCTGAGAGTCACCTGCGATCCCTCTGTGTCTTACCTCCATCAGACATGGTCTGTAAAGAGGGGCTTTGTTATTCCTTCAGCCAAGGCGGTTTTCTTACAAGAAAAGCCTGCCTGCAGCACCCCACACAGCTCTGTGTGGTGCCTGCATGCCCATTCCATGGAGAATGGGCTCCCACACCCTTATGGCTAAATCAGGATTCTTGGCCAGAACACATCACGGTTCCCTCCCCACACACTGCACCTGGATTTCTTTCCCTTAAAATCTAGGGAGACATGGGAAAATACAGAGCTGGCCATGCTGGCCAAAAGGAGAACGTGTGGACCTATACCATGGGAGATGCTCCCAGGTGTAGTTGAAGCTTACCAGAGATTTCCACACTATAATCCAATAAGCCAACACCACACAGAAAAAACAGCCCCAGAGCTACGTTAACCTGACACCAACCTGCATCAAGATTCCAGCTACCCTGGACTACACCAAAATGCCCTTGGTGTCCTGTCTGGGGCCTCAGAAAAAGCCCCAGGGCTCAGGTTGCAGAAATGCTTATGCCAAAACTTCCTGTGCAGCCCCAACAGCAACAGTAGACAAGCCCAACCTCACTTCCTAGCCCCACAGGGTGAGCTCCCCTCCTTCTCAACCAGCGCTGGATGAGAGGGGATGTGCCAACAAAAACTCTTTGTATAGAACAAGCTGTAGGTAAGAGCAGGCTGTGGCAGAGCTCTGCTGTCTCCAGACATGCTGCTTTTTCTTTGCAAGCTGTCTTTACCTTAAGAAACCCCAATCACTCTAATCCCTGGGAGTAAATTGCTCCACACACAGCTCAGACAGCTGCTCACTGCTTGGCATTGCCAGCCTGGCTTCAGCCCTGGCAGAGGAGCAGGGAGGAACCAAGACCTAGAGCCAGGTGCTCCATCAGCCCCTCAGGAGCTTCTAACCAAGCAGGGCAAGCAAGCCACAGCCTCTCTGTGTGATAAACTGGCTTTCCTTGGGTTTGCCTCTCTCGTCCATCCCTTTCCTACCTCTCCAAGGACCAGGAATGATCCAAACCACACTTCAATGTCTCTGTGTGCCAACACTCCCCAAGGCTCAGAAGGGCAACAAAACACAGCGGGCCATAAGGAAGACATTTGCCCAGAAAATACCACACTCCAGCCAAGCCTACTTCACCCTCCAGGAATTAGGCCAAATTACCTGAGCTAGGCCCTCCTGTGTGGCCCAGGGCTGGACCATCACCTTTTTGCTTCCCCATAGTGCATTCCACGTTAGCTGTTCCTATTGGGTCTATAAGTAACTTCAACTGTCAGGTACTGCAGCCTGGAGATTTCCCCTTTATGGTCCTACCCAGCTATAAATATCCTTTTCTTCTTCAGGGAAAGAGCGTCTGACCCGAAGTGTATGAAGCTTCCTGACAGGCTGGGAAAAGAGAAGAGGTTTAAATGTCAGCTAAAACAATCTTCATTTTCTCTTCTAAATTTGCAAAGCTCCCCAAGTCACTGGAGTGAGGCATTCGCCTGTTTGAAGTTCAGCCTGAAAAATCCTTTTGCAAAATATTTGCTGAAACACAATAATGTTGGAATTGGAGGGGATTAAAACAGCTTCAGACCTTGCCCCATCCCCCTGAAGCCCCTCTTTAAGAGGGTTTCTGTAAAGACAGACTTAGGTCCCCATGTCTTGAAGGCACAATACAAAGGAGAGAGGGAAGGAAATAAAATCGTAAAGCTCCCAACATCACTATTATTGAAATGCCTCATTTGACATTTTGACTGTTTCAATTAGCTAACAAGGAACGCTCCACTTAATCCACCCTCAGATACTGAAAGGAACCAAGTCTTTCCCTTCCCCCATCCCAGATCCAGCCTGGCAGTTCCTTCCCAGCCTCCGGAGAAAACCCAGCCTGGGTGACGGCTCCTGCCCCAGGCAGTCAACAAGGCAGAGCAACCCAGCCCACTGCTGGCTGACATTAGGGAGCATCCTTCCCTCAAACCCAAAGCACAGCATCAAAAAGTCCAGGGAGAAAGGAAAAGGGCACCCAAAAAACCACTACCGGTGCCTTTCCTTACCATTTTGGGGAACACAAGAGCAATGGGTACTGTCTGACCAACAGAGGGGCCTCTCTCCCTCATTAGGATTAACCAACAAGAAGCCCTGGCTGGTTTGAACTGCACCGAGCTGAAAAATTACCCACCATGATTCAGTACCCGCAAGAGAGGATGAAACACTGTGAAAACATTTCCCACCTCCTGCACACAGTTCTGGGCTAATTCGATTGGGTTCGTTTTATTTCTCCAGGATTTAACCGCCGCTGTGATTTTACGCCGAGGAAGCTGAAGTGCCGTGAGCTCTCCTGTCAGCACATGTAATGGCCGGAGCCTTCCTCCACGGAGCGTTTTACGACCTTTAAACACACACACACACTCCCCCTCCCACAGGTGAGCTCCTGCCTGGGAGGGGGACTCGTCGCCATTACAGGGGAGATGCTCCACACTCCATAAAGTCAGGGCAGTTGCCTTCAGCTGGGGGAGCTCTCGGGAAGATTGATTATCCTACCAGGAGCACTTTCTTTGCTTTGGGCAGGAAAACAATTCACCAACTCTTCCATGGCTGGACTTCCACAGACAACTCTGCAGGCACCGCCAAGAGGATTTTCTCCCACGTTTGAAGGTGGAGGAGTGGGTAAGGAATGATGCACACAAAGTCACACAGATGTTTGATGTCCATTGGACACCCCCTCATCCAAAACACAGGGGTCCTGGAGACAGTAGACTCTTACAGACCTCAGGCAATGCTATCCACCTTTCTTCACGTTTGAAGGGATCAAGAGACTGAAAAAAAGCTGCAGTGCTGGTTAATGGTTGGACTTGATGATCTTGGAAATCTTTTCTGGCCTTAATTATTTAAGTGGATTTAGGTGTGGAGAACTACCTGTGACACCACCTGGTCTAACTACAAGGGCTTTCAGGTCCTAACTGGAACACCTGGAATCTGGCAGGGAGGAGTAGGAGCTGCCTGACAGACTGCCCAGCAAAAAAAAAGTCAGCAAAAGCCCTTTTTTTTAAGACGCAGGTTTCTCCCTTGCTTTCTGTAAATAAGGTCTGGCACAAGGGATGGGATGACTCTTGCCCCTTTTATGCCAACCATGACCTCAACCTGTTTGTTCTGCCCCAACTAAGGGCAATACTCTCCATGGGAGAAGAGCAAAACTGGGGCCATTTGGAATAGCCTCTTCCACTGCTACTTGAATAACTCCCATAGCTGTGGCAAGCAAAGGTTATGTTAACAAAGGGATGCAATTTCCTCTACCCATGAAAAAACCCCACCAAAACAAATACAAGTGTTTCCAAGATCACCTCAGCAGAACCTGTTTTCTTTTTGCATGGAAACCAGCTTGCTTTGAGAGTTGTATCAGATGCCCCCAGCTCCTGAACACCAAGTTAACTTCCATCATGTGGCTCTCCTCAGCAAAAGGCTTCTGCTGTAGTTCAGGAAAACATGTGCATGCCAGGCAGCACTTAACTGAGTGTGAGACTGTGTGTCAGAAGAAAAAAGAGCTTATCCAGGTGCACAAGGGCTTTGTGGGAAACTGACCCTAATCCTCTCCTGAAATACCTTGGCTATCTTTGAGCTCCTAGCCCCAACAAAAGGCACACACACCATCATAAATAAGACTTGTAAGAAACCTCACATCCCTGCATCCAGCCTCTGAGCAGTGCTGGAGTTATGTCAAATAATCACTCCTGCTCAGCTTCACTTTAAACCAGTCCCAGTGCTTCCCTGCTCCATGACCACTGGAAGGGATCACTGCCTTTCTGCTTGTTGCCAGTCTCCCAAGCTCATGGATAGCCCATAACTAGCTGTCCTTGTGCCAAAAACTGCTTACTCTAAACAGTTCTTCTCCCAGAGTGCATCACCTCTTAGTCTTGATTTTGTGAACTCGAGGTGTGATAGGACCTGCATGACTCTGAATTTTTCTGCAGGCTCCTTTATACCTGCTCCTGTTTGACCTCACTGGTCTTCAGAAAGACTGACCACAGTGTCCCCATTATTCCTCATGTGGTCTCACCAGACTAGCTGACAGCAGGGCTAACACTTCCCCCAGCAACATCTCACAGGGGCTTCCAACAATCCCTGTTACTCCAGCCTTGGCTGTGTCTTGTTATCCCGGTGAATCATAGAATATTCTGAGTTAAAAGAGACCCACAAGGATGATCAAGTTCAACTCCTGGTCCTGCACAGGACATCCCCAACAATCCCACCATGTGCCTGAGAGCATTGTCCAAATGCTCCTTGAACTCTTGGGCTGTGGAGCCTTGACCACTTCCCTGGGGAGCCTGTTCAGTGCCCAACCACCCTCTGGGTGAAGTATATTTTCCTAATATCCAGCCTAAACCTCCCCGACACAGATTCATGCCACAGAGAGCTGGAAAGGTCCTTAATTCCTGGGAAAGGCAGCTGAAGTCTCACCAGTTCAGCCCAGTGCCCAGGAGCTCCCTTACCCATGAACAGGGCACGGGAAAAGAGAATCACTGGGCCTGCAGAAGGGACCTGGCAACAACTCTGTCCCAATCTCCCAGACAATCCATAGGCACCAAATACCTGCTGCATCCCAAGCAGAGGCACCTCTATTAATCACAGCCTTCTGCAGTTAAAGTTATTTAATTCAGAGGTGAGAGAAGCTGCTCAGCTGTTTATGTCCAAGGGTTAAACTTGCCCCAGCCGCACACTAAACACATTTTTTACAAGCTGGCAGTGATCCTTGCCTATTAAGCATCTCTGGCTTCAGAGAAGAGGTATTGATTTATTTCACTTTTATGGCTGGAGGTATTTATTCCTATTTGCTTTCTCGCTTCTTCACCCCAGCTGGGATGGGGGAACGAGGAGGAGAAAAAAAAACATTACAAAGCTGGTGGAGCCAAGAGGTGATGACTCACGGTTTTCCGATGGAGGGCACGAAGGCTGGGACAAGGGAGGTGGGGACCAGCTCCGAGGATACACCAGGCTTTGTCACAGCTTTTATTTGTGTGATGAAAAAAGGAAAACGTGTGCCTGGGAGCAAAGGAAATCACATCAAACTTCAGAGGGAAGGCTCCTATCGAAGTTGCGTCCCCATAGGGTGCTTTGTGAGTTAGAGCTTGATTGATTTGTACCAGCTAAGGACCTCAGCAAATCTCTCCTGTGGGAAGAATCTCAACGCTTTCCCATATCTTAAAGCCAATCTAGAAAGGAAGATAAAGCCATACAGCTGCAAGAGAGAGCATGGACTAACATGCCTGATTTTAGCCCATTCCCCATGCTGCCGCAGACAACCATTTCCAGGCAAGGCTCCCAGGCAGGGCCCCCACTCCAGTGACTAACACAGTGTTTCCATCTCTTCCTGCTACAACTGATGCTGGAACGTGGCTGGCTTTGTTCCAGAGGGCCAGTACAAACACAGATTGGCATTTGCATCCTTCCAGATGTTTCTTTGCACGCAGTGAGGTGCCATGAGATGTCTGGGGATGTAGTGAAAGCAGCAGGAGGATGGTTGAGACCCTCCAATACAGCAGTTGCTCTGGGTCATGGCACAACCCCCATCTCACAGGCCCAGCTTGTTCTGCCTCCGAATTGGGAGTTTGTTTCTCAGAAATGCCAAAAAGTCACTCACTATAAAAAAAAACAACCACATCCCTTTTCAACAGCATCCAATGTCAATGTATCAGCCTTAAGCTCTGCCACAGAACCTTCTCACAACACGGCCCCAGACATAAAGCATCCTGCTCTCCTGTGGCTGCCTAGACTATTTTGGGGACATGGTTTAGAGGTGAACACAGCAGTGCTTGGTTAATGGTCAGACTCAATGATCTCAGAGGTCTTTTTCAACCTTAACAATTCAATGATTTTGGTTGCAGGCATCTTTTGAGGAGATGATGCTTTCCACTCCCATGTGCAGGTAACGCAGATTCAACACAAGCCTGTGGTCTGCAGGCACCATCTTAGGATTTCTGGAAGCACAGGTCACATCGCCGTTTCTGAAATCCCACAGCACACGGTTTGGGGATAGAAACTGAGCAAAGGCCTGACTGAAACAGGGAAAGCTGGGGAGAAGAAAGGGGCCAGGGGCTGTGGCAAAGAGGGCAGGGATACCTGGACAGGAGAGATGGAGCAGGTGCTGCCACAGCAGGGAGAGCTGAAAGGGGTTTGAGGAAGGTAGGAGATGCACTTTGGAAGTTCTGGAGTAAGACAGGTTGGGGGTTTGGAATGCCATACAGAGGAGCAGCAGCTCTGGAGCACAGAGCACTACAAGTCAGGGCTTGAAAAAAAACCCAAAAAACTAGAGTAAAAAATTTCTGGACAGAGTACAGACCCACTGAAAGACCCTTCTTTGCACTCCACTGAACCTGCAAAATCCAGGGTCTCACATCAGTCCTAAAGGCAGTGAATCTCTCCTAGAAGCCTTGTGCATTCTCTGACAATGTAGCCTAGCCCTGAGAAAGCAGAATTTGAGCTCCCATCCTATCTGTTTGTTTGTCATCCCTCCTGCTTCAAAGAGAAGCCCACATTTCTATTCGTCAAACACAACATGCAGATAGAGAAGGAATGAAAGGAAGAGGTGGGCTGGTGGCAGATAGCGGAGCCGCCACTGAGCGCAGCCAGTTCAGGCTTCATTAGCATCCTCTCTCACCAAGCTGCAAGCACAGCCTTGCAGTCTGGCTACACACACACAGACAGGCAGGGAAGGGGCACATTTTCCATTTGGAGCCCATCTCCCCCTTCCCAAACCCGGCTAACCCCCACGGAGGTTTCCTTGGGCTCAAAGGTGCACACTTCTGCTCCAGCATCTCCTGCACTAGTTAAATATACCTTCAGGCAAACGTCAGGAGCGAGCCCGGTTTGAAACTCACTGTGTTGTCAAGATGACAAGTGCTCTGCCAGGCTGTTAGTCTCTGCTGCCCTTCCTGTGTCTGTTCCCCCTCCCCTTCTCCTCATTAGAAGTTCCCTTGATAAACCAAGGCTGGGTATTTTTTTTTAATCATTTAAATGTTTTCTTAACTTCAAAACATCAAAGGCTGCAGGACTGAAAGAAGAAGAATGATGTTTTTACACCAATACACACAGAGATTCAGCCTGCTACAACACAGCAGGATGGGTTCACGGACAGGGAAGGGCCCCAGTGTATTGTACTCGTGGCTGTAAGCAGGAGCCCCGCCTGGAAGTCTCAGTTCCCCACAGGCTGCTCCTGGCTCACCCGAGCCTGGCAATCCTGATGAGGGAGCTGGGAGCCTCATCCATCTCAGCTTTCACCATTCTCACCTCCAGTATGATCTTCAAAGCCCTCAGTTTCTGTCCTCCACACAATAGCCTTTATAACCCCAACCCATGTTTATGTGAGAAGTCAAGGAGGGACCCAGAGTCTGGATGACACTCAAAATCAGAATAGCACAAAGCAAAAAGTCCTAATGAAGGAGCCCACAAGGCAGGCAGAAGCACAGACCGAAAGACAGACATCTGGAAGCCCAAACACAGGCTAGGGATGGAGCTTGGCAGCCCACAGCTTAGTCACTCCTGATGCCAGCATGGGACTGCAGTAAGCCACAGGACAATTTGTCTCATTGTCCTCAATGCCTTTGCCTTCAGTAAATTCTGCAACCTCAGGGCAAGAGGGGCCACCGTCACAGGGAGAGGCACAGAGGGTTGACTCTCTGCAGGACAGACAGCAGGGGAAGATCATCAGTTTGGCTTTCTCCTTCCTGGCCTACTTCTCAGCCTACTTGCCTCCATGTCCTTGGATTTTTGCTCTTAATCACTGGCTCTTTTAAACTCATCAGTTAAAGGTGCAATTAACTGGTTTTGAGAAGCACAAACCAAGCTCCCCTTGAAAACAAGATGAAGCACTGAACCTTCCTACAAGCCTTTTCTATTACATCCTCCTGCCTGGGTTCCTCACAGCGATAAAATAACTCCTTTCCCCTGTTAGATGTGCTGGCAAGCACCTTCACCAGCAGCCCAGCCCCTGGAAGAGCTTGCTTTAAGTCTTGGCCAAGCCATTGAATCAAAGCAGCTTGAGAGGGGAGATGAATTATGCATTCTTCTCTTGCCTTCTTTGACTCCAGTGGCTCTCACAGCATCTCCAAGCAGCAGCAAATCCTGCGGCTGGGACTAACTGGCCATGGGAGTCTCCTGACCTCACCTGGGCTCTTCCCACGTTGTTCTCCAGGGCTGGCTCCCATTCCTTCCATGAGCACACACGGCATCTGGCACTGGGTCTCTAGCCTGAGCAGGGGCTTCGTGGTACCACTGACAAATAAATAACCATGATTAGCTCCTCTAAATGAGCATTCCCATCTTCTAATAAACATCGTAAAAAAAGGAGAAATGAGCCTTAATTCACTTTTATTGTCACAACTGACATGTTGCAAGATCTTAATTGGACTGAAAAGAGTTTCCAGTAAGGAGATGCTGTTTAACTAACTCAGCAGCAGCAGCCTGACAGAGAAGGATGCTCCAGTTTTAGGAGGGAGAAGAGAAAAACCAGATCCCACTGATTTCCCACCTGCCCCTGCCCAGACCACCTCAGGAAGGAACACGCTGAAAAGTATCTTCTTTACCTCAGGCACACAGCAGTGTGCAGCACACACCCATTCAAACATCTGCCCTGTGTTCCCTTCCACCAATCAAGAATGACCCCAAAAGGGGGGCTGTGGGCAGCTATCCTCAAACTGAAAATATTTGAATCCTTCACAATTCCCATTCCTATGCACTACAGGATATTCAAAAGTCCCTGAGCAACAAGGGCTTCACCTCTTCTCCAGCACTGTTTCCACCCTGGGGTTCTCACAAGGTCTTGGGAAGGCAGGCAACGAGAGCAGTTCCTCATCTGTCTCCCAACAAGCAGAGAAACTACTTTGCCTCAAGTACAAAAAAAATATATTAACCCAGAGACTGATAAAACATCACTCCAACAAGGCAAACTTTCCAGCAAATTCTGAAGCCCAGGAGCAGGAATGGAAAACACTGTGCAGGTGTCACAGCCAGCCCAGCATCAGCTGCACCCCAGCACCTCCGACTCGGACAGACAGCTCTGCGCCAGTTGTTCCACCCAGCAGATCTGGAGCAGCGCCTGGCTGGTTTACTCCAGCTCTCTCTGTCCCAATGCAGATAAATTTAGTTTTCTGCTCTCGCTGCCTGGGGAAGAGTAGGGAGGGGGAGCTGACATCTTTCAAATGAGACCTTAAAAATAAGCTGTCTGCGCGTCTGGACGTTGAGGAATCCCAGGCAGAGCTTTGCCTGGATAAAAGAGCTTGTTCCAGCACCCTAACCAGGCTGTACCCTAACCAGGCTGCTACCCAGCCAGAAACAGCTGCAAGCGTGACTGGCATTTCTTGCTGTGCCCAGGGTGCTCTGGGGGTGCCACCACACTGTGTGTCACGTAAACATGCAGTGACAGCCCCTGCTCTTCATTTCTTCAGCTCTTCACGGAGGTCTGGAGGACAGGAGCCAGAGCAGAATCAGGAATAAAAGCCCAGATTGCCCATTTTCCATAACTGTCACCCACTCCAGTCACTAGCCCAGCTTCCCCTCAAGAGACACTTGCTTTCCCTGGGGCTGAAAGCTGCTCTGTAAAGGCAAGTAAGCGCCTGATAAAGAAAATAACAGGATGAATAAAACCATGTGTTTGTACAAGAAAGCTTTTGCTCTGATCTTTAGTGCTGCAGTATGTTTTGACCTACTATTGCAAGACTCAGCTACATCTTCCCTCCTTCCAAATGTGACAGAAGGCAAAAAGGAAGCCGCGGCTGATGCCGCAGAGCCCTGTGCTGGGATTCCAGCTGACAAACAGCCTTGGCAGAGCTGCCCACACAGACACACGGATTAAACCCCACACCCTCTGCTCTCCTGTCACCTGCAGGAGGAAGTGCACAGGTACGTGCACATATACACACATACAGGCCTGATTCTCCGCTCAGACACTCGGCGAAACACCAGCAGCTGCCAACACAAGGAGAAACACACCCACAAGATTATATACTTCCTAATGAGGGCTGACATTTACCAGCTACCTCAAGAATCCTATATTACCCTGAATAAAACTTACAGACAGAGCCACCCCTGCCTGGACAGGGCTGGTAGTGATGGACCTCACACCCACCCAACACTTACAAGGAGCTGAGGTTTGCAAGTGGCATCTGCTCTTGTGTGGCGGCCAAGGGGAGGATCGATGACTCCAAGTGGCCTTTGTTGTACAGCCTCTCTAGGCTGTCTGGCTACTATACAATCCTGTTGGCTTATCAGTTCTGCATTGATACACTGTTGGCTTATCAGTTCTGTGTTGATACAGAGGGAAAAGGGGCACTAAGCACCATTGTCAGAGGCTTGCAGAGTGATGAAGACCGCAAAAAGCACTAACAAACCCCTGGGATCTCACCCAGGACAGGATTAAAACTCTGAGGTTTGTTCCAGAGAGCCTTAGTACCAACTCCTCATCAGCACAGACAAGCTCTGAACCACACAGCAACCAAGTGCATTTTTGCAGTGGACTCCAAACCCTCACTGGACATACCTCATCTGATTTACTATTGCTGCCAAGGAAGGTGGATTTATTCCCAAATTTAGCAGCTGCCAAATCAATGCGAGAGCATTCACATGGGGATTTGCCACAAGCTTTTGTTAAGCCAGGGCAGGACTTGCACACTGAACAGCCCTTCCCTTGAGAGGAAGCAGGGGCCTCGCTCCATCACAGCATGGGTTGCTCATTAGGTACCTCACTCTTGCCTAAATCCAGTGGTGATCCTCTTTGGAGCTGGTCCCTCACCTTTCAAAGATGACACAGTGGCAGGAGACAAGGAGCTGACATGGAAAAGAGGACTTCTAAACTGCAATCCCAGCTTGGCATGCAGGGCACATGGCAGTGGGTTTATTTTTTCAGCAAGCAACTTTCCTTTCTTCCAATCAACTCTGAGGCAATAAGAAGTGGGTTTCAACATGGCATAAATCTGCCAGCAGCATATCAAGGCTTCAGAATAGCAAGGGCACAGACAAGTGTCCAGTGGAAAAAAAAAAAAAAGGTCAGAGCAGTAACTCTTGCAGTATTTGTTCCACAAACAGAGAAGGTTTACACAGCTTTTCTGGGCAATTATAGGGCAGGAAATAAATCTCAACAGAAACTCATCTTCTCCCTCTTTTTGCAGTCGAATCTCTTTGCTTCCCGCCCCTAGCAATGTCCCCAAAATGCTTTGCAACGAGATGTCAGTTACACAACCCAAGGCTGAGCCCCAAGAGCCAGTGCAGAAGTGTATTAAATTTAATAGCATTGCTCCAGGTAATCTATGACCACTTATAATCAATTGTCCATGCCCACTGCAGCATGACTGGAGCCATTTTCCCAGGCTGCAGGTGCAGGACTGGCAGAGAAAGCTCCTGCGTAGGCTGGAGCCAGGAGCAAGCTGTTGCACAGCCTTGAGAGGCTGAGAGACAGCCAGGCAGCTCACCTGTGCTGCCACACTCCTGGAAAGCCAGGGTCCAAGGTCTCCTGGGGGATTGGACAGCCCAGGCAGGAGCACGCCAGCTCCAAAGAGACTACTATCTGTGCTGGGGGAAAAATGAGGAGGAGCCGGTCTCCCTCCTTTGGCATTAATTCAAGGAGGCAAGAAAAGGATCACTGTCTGTTTTATGCAGAGGGAATGATGCACAGGGAGATAGGAATGATTTCTCCTCTGCTGTGGCAGGGCTGGGAAACGATTCGCATTTCCTGCAGCCCCTGAAATCCAGTACCCGTTTCACACTTCGCAGCACCAGCATCATTCCACTGCTCGGGAGCAGCTCCAGGCTCCTCTACAGTGCTGAAGTGGACCACAAGTGGCCCTGGGCGAGAGGCCAGGCTGGGAGAGCCAGGCCAGGAAAGCAGAGGGGAAGAGGGAAGGGAAGGAGTGCAAGAGGAGAGCTTCAGGAGCGGGGCTTGCTCCTCCCACCCTCGCCATGCAGGTAGGAAACACTGTCACACCCATCTCAACACTTCCCTTAGTGGAAGTGATAGGAATTAGCTGAAGAGCAGACTGCCGCAGATCCCAGGCCAGCTGTTGTCACCACACCAGCCAAACTCAAGCAAGATCTGGGTCTAGCCTCTATTTCTGGTCCACAGACTAAACCTAGTTCTCCCAAGATGAGGGTACACTTGGATTCATACAACTCCAAGGAGCCACAATGTGTACAAACGTCTCAGACCTTTGCTGAATACGGTGCTTGCCTTCCACCCTGCCCTGCTCTCTGGGACCTGAGCAAGGGGCTGAATTTTGTTGCCAGCTTCCAAGACGGCTGTAAGAGGGAAGAGTAATAGAACCCCAACCTACGTGTGCTGCATTTCACAAAGCCCAGGGGCAGGAACACATACCTGGCTTTCTGAGTCTTCCTCTCCTCTTCTTGACCACAAGTGGGTTGAGTCCATGGTAAAACATGGTCAGCAGCCAAGTGAGCTCAGCCCCAAGCTTGAAGCAAAGCTATCAAGTGCAGCCAGTGAGGGACACAGCCTTCAGGCTCCCTCCATCTTTCTCTCTTGACACTTATGGACAAAGAAAGTACCTGTCACACTGGCATCCAGGAGAGAAGATAGACACAGGCACAGCCTCTGAGGTGTGGTCTCCATCCGGCATCACAGCAGAAGCCCTGGGAAAGGAGGAGGGTACTGAGCCCAGCATCTCCATCACTCAGGCACTGAGCAGAGCCAGCAGCAGGGAGGAGGTAGCAAGTGACAGCTCCAAGAGTGCAGGAGCAATTACAGTCCTCTCTCCAGCCATATTTTCCTTCCCTAGGCTCCCAGCTCTCCTCCAGCCCTATTCCACAAGGCCCTATTTCCACACAGGCAGCCTCCACACACTTTGGGAAGAGCAGGCCCCCCACCTGCACCCTCAAGCACACATGGGAAGCTAGCTGAGCATCAATGCTGGGCCCTTTAGCCAGGGCTCCCAGTCACAGCAAAGGACTCCCAGCACCTCCAAAATCCCTGGTACCTCCCTGACCAACAGGCAGTTGTCCAAGCAATCAACCCTGAGCCAATTTCATCACGTGGAGGGAAAAGACAGACAGAAAACTCCTGTCCAGCCTGCTAAAACCGCTGATCCCCTGAGGTCACAAAATTCAAGCCACTTTCACTGAGGAAGCAATAAGAGGCAGCAGGGTGCTAAGCTGTCCACTTCAGCCCGGTGTTAATCTCGGAGCTTCTCCAAAGCCTGGCATGAAAGGGACTCTTAGAGCTCGCCTGGGAAGCAGCTGCTGGGCTCCTGAACAGAAACATTGCCATCTAGAGGCCCATTGCCTTGCCTGTGAAAGATGTTGGGAAAACCTGGGAGGAATTTCCATGCTCCCCAGGCACATGTGTGGAAGAGAGCTATCACGAGGGACAAGGAAGCTGAGGTTTGGGAGCGCAGCATGGGCCGGACTCCAGGAGATTTCAGTCATCATTGCTCAGAGAGCTTTAAAAGATGTTGCAACACTTGGGTCTTTCTTTTTTCCTTAGGAGAACCTGGCCAGATCTTGGGTAACAACTGCTCCTTCTGCTTTGGGGTATTTGAAAGCTTGTCTTGCCCTCTACAACCCATTCAGAGAGACGTGAGCTGGGGAAGCTTCTCTACACCCTTGGGCAGACCATCCTGAAGGGACTGAACTATCCTGTGGGGAGACACCAATGGAGCATCACTGCAGCTCCTGTGAAATGGAAATAGGTGTGAAAGCACCTGACTCAGCCATGGATCTCAAACTCTTTCTGCATACAAGGAAGTGCCAACCACCCAAAGTCCTCTGTAAAGGTAGGCTCAGATCCCAGCAGACACCACACTGAATCAGGCCCACACTCCACAGCAAAGACATTCTCCAGAACATTTTTTGGCCCATGCTCCTCTCTGAGTCAACAGCCTCTCACATGCTGCTGCCTCCACCACACAAGACCAGAATGGCACATCACCAGCACATTCTCATCAGCAGAGGGAGGCAGGTCCTCCACAGAGGAACACAGTTCAGGCAATGAACACAGGGACACTTGCAGGGTTGGCCTCAGTGCCCTCAGCGGTGTGTTCAGTGCTGCAGAAACCACACCTGCCCCAAAGCATGAGGAAGGGGGAGAGTATGGCAGCCTCCACCCTTACCAATGATACATGAACCAGCAGTCAAGGCCCAGCACTGCTCCTGTGGCTGAGATGGTGGCCTCAACAGCAGGGGTAAATTGGACAGCTGGGTAGATCACAGGGGAGAGGATGAGCCAGGGAAGGTCAAAGGTAACATCCTCATATCAGGTAAACTGAGGCTGGCCTGTTGAAGTCACTGGTGTAGACTGGATTGGACCAAAGAACAGGAGCTGGAGCATGCAGCCTCCAAGCTGAAGAAACCTCTCAGCCCTACAGAGCAGCCTGCAAGCAAGATGCAGATCTCTGGCACTTTACCAGTCTTACCCTCCAAGATCTGCAGCAACAGCACAACACCACCACTGTCACACCCAGAGAGGGGCCTGGACCCCCTAACACTGCCCCACGGTGAGTGCATACCCCACTGTGATCCACTGTCACAGTGGTGGGACATGCCAGTGCTCCCTCCACCTTTGCAAGCTCACCTGGGAACGTCAAGCACATCCTCAAATCCAGACCAGTGCTTAGTCGGAAAGCTTTTGTCAGCAAAGATTAATTTCTGTGGTTTGCAGGTTTCTACCTGAGCTACCTCGGAGCTTGAGCTCTCTGGGGAGGAAAAGAAAAGATAATAAAATCCCCTGAATGTGTGATCAGAAAGGAACTCTGATCGGGTGTCCTGCAGTCCTCTCACGTTTTCAAACTGGTGAATCACTGGAACTACTAAAGAAAAGAAAAATCACCTAGCCTGAGCCCTGGAAATCTCATCTGGGAAGGTGAGAAACTAGAAAAACACACTTGAGCACAGGTTTTGAAAAGAAACCACTCTTCAGTCTTAATTAGGGCTTGTCCAGACGAGGCAGCCATTAAGGCACTTGCACAGGGAGCTGCGGTTAGTGCCCACTAATGGATGAGTAAGAAGACACCCCAGGATTTAAGCTACCGGCGCCTCTGAGGACCGATGGAGGGGAGGCTTCTTCGCAGCTCTCTCTTCCTCTCCTCCACAGTCAGCAGGCTGGTGATGGATGTCTGAGTCCCAACCCTCCTCTCACGCAGCACATCATTTGATTTGCGGCAGACGCGGGGCTGGAGGTCCCCGGCAGCGCACTGCGTGCCAGGAGAGGTCACCGTCTCTTTGACTAACATCTTCTTAGAGTGCCAAGAAGTGACATCAAGCTTTGCCCCCTGCCACCCCCCTGGCATCACAGGGACGCTAATCAGAGTAGGGGTGAGAGGAGGCGCGTTCCCCACCGTCTCCGCTGCCCATGCATGACTTATACCTGCTGCGTCAGACGGACAGTTCCAGACGGGGAATGATGGCACACGCTGCCTCCCCGCACTGGCAGCACGGCTGGCAGAGATGGATGGGGGCACTGCTCTGCTCCATGCCAGCTCAGGACTTCCTGCATGTCCCCTCCACAGAAGGCTTGCGCAGGGTAGATTACTGTTTGCATGCAGGTGTTTGATGGGAGAGCATCTCCTGGGATGTCACTCTTCAAGGAGCCATGTTGGACAACACCAAATGCTGAAAAAGTTCACTGCTGAGGTCCTGAGGCAACATGTGAGCCAGCAACATGCCGACACAAGAGACACAGATCACATAAAAGCCACTTGCATTCCTATATTCCTTTCCCAAACTTCCCCGTCCATCCCAGCACAGGCTTGCAACCCTGCCTTGTGCTCTCTGACCCCACTTTGACAGGCACAGCTGGTCCACAGACCAGCAGGTCAGACAAACAAGTGATGGCACGTGGCTCAGGGAGCTGGATAGAACAGCTGAAAGACGTAAGAGACAGACCCAGCCACAGAGGGAGTCAGCACTGTGAGCAAGGACCCCTGACCCCAGGTCTTGGTTGGGAAGCTCCCCTTCTAGCATTTGTGGTTTCAAGCTGCTAAATGGCCTTTCTTATTAAAACAAACCTGAACATTTCATAGCAAGATAGAGGCTACAGCTGTTTTCTCCTCATTCCCCTCCAAAACCCACCTGCGCCGCTGCTCACCAGCCCAGCCATGAACACTCATGAGCAGCCACCAACAAACATCACAGACCCCCAGCTGATATTCACGGTGGCATCTCTGCTGAGCTCTCCAACCTGCAGGACGATGCAGGTCTTAAGGGCATCACTGTGAAGCTCTCAACCTGAAATTGCAAACATTGTCCCACCACTGGGTCACTCACCACAAGATCTTCCACCACTGCAGCCAGCTGGGACCCTCAGCAATTTTCAGCTGCAGACTCAGCATTCAGACAGGTCTGGTGCTGCTCTCCCTGCCATTAGCTGGAGATTTAAAAACCATGCTGTAGACAGGGAAGCTCCGGGGTGGGTGGAAAGGGGGGAAAATGTTCATTTGTCCTTGGCAGAACAGCACGGCAGCACCAGCAAACACTCAGCTTTGAGGGCAGAGGAAAACACTGGCAGCTACAAATTACTAATCAATGTCGAGTAACAACAACAGCAGCTAATAAGGAAGGGCTGATCAGCTTACTATGGCAGTAATTATTCCTGACACCAGCCCTCAGAAGGAGCATCCAGGCTTAGCACACTGTCTACCATGATGATAACCCAAGATAACTAGAGAAATTTTGTGCTGGAGAAAGGGAGGGGGAAGAGAAAAAACCCTCAGCAATTAGCAAGACTTGTGGTGCTAATTACACTGTGAATGGTGTGCAGGCTTTGTCAGAGCTAACTTGAGCCTTCCAGGTGACGCCAGGGAGGGATGAAGTGCCAGCACACCTTTTCACGTGACAAACAATTCTGGCACCTGGTGATTTTTGAAAACAACACAAGTCTCTGCTGCTGACACCAAACCTGGCACACACCCTTTGCAATCACAGCCTGAGGAAAAGCCTCTCACTGCCATCTTGTAGAAACAGTTCAGCTTCAACATCACTAGGTGGTACTGAGCCCACCTAACCTGGGTACAGGACCAATTCAGGATGAGATACAGCCAGAACAAGACCAGAAATCTTAATTTCCTAACGTGTCTGAGGTATGTATGTTCAAAGCATGCTGCATTCACCCACAGCTGCTCAGGATCCTGCGGCAATGATGCTCTGCAGTGCTGCAGCAGCCCAGGCACAAAGATCCCCATCACTTCCAGCACAGCCACCAGTCCTCCCACTGAAGAGAAGTTTCCATCAGCATCCCTTCACCAGCACAGGAAGAGTTATTGCACCCAGCAGGGGTAGCAGAGTGAACGTGTGAAGGCGCTTGTGCTTCCCCCATGCACTTCTTATTGATAGAACAGGTGAGAAGAAAATCTAACAGCCCCCGAGGCTTGCGATCGCACACGCTCCTCACCCACCTCTCTCCCAAGCAGGCATAATTAAAGGCACTGTTTTCTTGCACCCTTCATTCAAGACAAATTGCTCTCTCAGCAATGGAGTGTGTTTTATGGACATGAGCTTCTTGGAAAGGCAGCTGCTTCGGGATGCGGGTCACCGCAGTCGCCGGCTCACGGAATTGCGAGTTCTGCAAGTCCAGAGACAAATGAAGAGCTTGCAGCATTCCTCCACACAGATCAATGCAGTCACAGCAGCAGCAAGAGTCGCTGGAGCCTGTTCAGACCTCATCCTCTCCAGCTCTTCCTTCTCCTCCAAGACTCACAGGCTTTGGCACCTTACACGGGAGGGGGGCTTTACCTTGGCCATGGGGTCTCTGCAGAAAGCAACCCCCTGTCAGGAACACAAACCAGTCTGGCAAGATCCAGCAATTCAAGAGACAGTGGAGGCACCCACCAGCACTGTGCTTCTGGCCTACAAACTACCCAACACTTCCCCTAGGTGAGTCCTACTCCTCTCCCTC